>PITB01028729.1:0-18753 GCA_004024585.1 Paradoxurus hermaphroditus | reverse complement strand
GTTCAGCCGACGGAGCCGCCCGGGCGCCCCTGCGACAGTGTTGATGTTACCCGAAGGCGTGCCCCGGGCTGGGTGGACAGTCAGGCTGTGTCTAAGTTTCAGTTTACTTATCTGAAGAAAATGGGTGAATCGCTTGCCTATCACAGGGCTGTTACGAGGATTCTACGAATCAGTAAGTACCGAGCTCTTGTTTGTTTGTGTTTTTAAGTGCATTTACTTTTTTTTTTTTTTTAGCAATTTTTACCCCCGGTGTGGGGCTCAAACCCACATCCCCAAGATCGAAAGTCGCATGCTCTTCCGACCGAATCAGCCAGACTTCAGGATTGAGCTTCTCCAGTTAGCCTGGAAACACATTCCATGCTCAAGGCTTCCTGTTCCCCGTCTTCTTGAGGGCGCTCCTGAAGATCGTTCATTCACGAACCCCGCAAGCATTTACGGGGGTGTCTGGAGGGCTCAGTTCGTCTGGAGGGCTCAGTTGGTTGAGCGTCTGACTTGGACTCAGGTCATGATCTCACTGTTTTTGGGTTCGAGCCCCGCGTCGGGCTCTGTGCTGACAGCTCGGAGCCTGGAGCCTGCTTCGGATTCTGTGTCTCCCTCTCTCTTTCTCCCTCTCGAAAAGAAATAAACATTTAAAAAATTTTTATTCAAAAAAAAAAAAAACAACAAGCATTTATTGAGCAACTAGTAGGTGCCAGGCCCTGGGGATTTAATAGTGGCCAAGAGAGAAACATCACTGTCCCTTTATAGCTCTCATTCAACGGGGAGACACAGGCTACAGAGAAAAATAAAGCTGAGGGAGGAGGGTAGAGAAAGAGAGAGACGCAATGGTAACTGAGAGGAAAAACATTCCAGGCACAGCGAATAGCAAATGCAAAGGCCCTGAGGCAGGTAGGTGTGTCATACTTGAGGAACAGCAGAGGGGTCAGCAGGGTTGGACAGAGGGGGCAAGGGGAGGTGGGGAGGAAGCGAGGTCAGTGACGTAGTTGGGGAGGCTGGGACGTCGGGCTCTCACAGGCACAGCGAGGAGCTGGGCTTTCCTCTGGGCAAGCCGGGAGCCACCGGGGCCGTGAACAAGAAGAGGAACATCCGGCCGGCGGGGGGGGAACACGCCGTGGTGACTGCGGGAAAGGGCGGGCGACACAGATGGCGGGAGTGGAAGTGGTCACAGGTGTTTGGACTCGGGATGAATTTCCAAGGGAAAGCTAACAGGCTTCATCGGCGGCCCGATTGGAGGGTTTGAGGAACCGGAAAACGTCCAGACGAAGGCGGCGGTGGCCGCGTAGGTTTGGAAGAGGAAATTGTTCGCTACATTAAAAAAATTTTGTTTGAAAGGGGTTTTAACCTAAAAAAAAAAATCGAGATGAATTCACATAAGTTTCATGCTTCTGAAGCGTCTCCCTTCAGGGGCTTCTAGTACATTCTCAAAGTTACACCACCATCGTGGTGTGGAAGCTGAGAACATTTTCATCGCCCTGGAAGAAACCGCGTCCGCCGTCGCTCCCCACCTCTTGTCTCCCCAGTCTCTAGAAGCCACGGGCTCACTCTCCGTCTCCATGGACTTGCGTGTTCCGGACATTTCAAATACACGGAACCATCCAGTGTGGGACCCTTCGTGACTAATGTCTTGCGCTCAGCCTCATATTTTGAGGTTCACCATGTCGCGGCGTGAGTCGGTATTTCGCACCCTTCCGTGGGCGAGCGATGCCCCGCTGCGTGTCTATGGCACGCTCTGTTCATCCACTCATCCCCCGCGGATGGGCTGTTGGGTTGCAGCTACCTTCCAGCTCTTCCGAACAACGCCACCACGCATACGTGTGTACAAACGTGTGTGTGGACACGTCCTCACCTCTCATGGGAACGCACCTCAGAGCGGAATTGCCAGGTCACGTGATAATCGTGTAGCTCTTTAAAGTCTATTTATTTATTCACTCCTAGTAGTCGCTATCCCCCAACGTGGGGCTCGAACTGGCGACCCCGAGACCAAGAGTAGCACGCCCTTCCGACCGGGCCGGCCCGGGTGCCCCTGTCTGTGTCGCATTTGGAGGGGTTGCCGAACCGTTTTCCAAAGCGGCTGCACCCTTTCGCGCTCCCGCCAGCCCTGGAGGCGGGATCCAGTCCCTTCACACCCTTGCCAAGGCTCGCTGTCACTCACCGTTTTTATGACGCTCACAGCCAACGAGTGACGTGCGGTTGGGTCCGCGTGTCCCCGATGACTCGAGACGTGGGGCCTCTGCTCGCGGGCGGGTGTGTTACGTTGGCTCTGGTCTTGCGGGCGTCCGCATGGAGACCACGCGTAGACGGTTGGACACACGGAGCTCATGGCGGAAGTGTGGGATGGCGACGGCCATGTTGGAGTCAGGAGCGTAGGAGCGGCCTTTAAAGCCTTGAGCGGCCAGGGAGTGAGCGCAGCTGAAGGAGAGGAGGGGTCCGAGGACAGGGCCGTTGGGCGCCCTGACTTGGAGAGCTGGAGGCGACACACAGGAGACAAAGGAGGGCAGCAAGCCCAAGTGGGGAAAGTGTTTCAAAGACAGAGCGAGGGGCAGTGCCGCACGCGGCCGGCTGTTCCCGTGAGCTGTGGGCGCTGGTTCTGAATCCCGCTGGACCGGGAGCTGGGGCTGGGGATGGCTGTCATCACAAAGACAAGAGGGAGCAGGCCTCGGCGAGGACGCGGAGAAGTCTAGGATCCGCACGCTGCTGGTGGCGACGGACTTGCTGGGACCTTTGCGGAAACTGTACGGAAGTTGGTCCCTCCAAAAAGGAAAAATCAAACCCACGTAGGTTCTAGCCATCTCACTTCTGGGAAGACATCCGAAGGAGATGAAAACAGGGTATCGAAGAGATACTCCCCCGTTCTCTGGGGCATTGTTCACAATAGCCGGGACACAGAAACAAGCCGAGTGCCTGCCAAAAGGACGAGGGGATAAAGAAGACGCGGCAAAAACACACAACGGAATATTATCCGGCCACGAAAAAGAGTGAAGCCCTTTGGCTGCCATTTGCAACAACACGGATGGTCTTTGAGGACGTTACGCTAAGCGAGATGAGTCAGACGGAGAAAGACAGGTACCGCCTGATCTCATTTATATGTGGAATCTAAAAAGGCTGAACTCAGGGGGTCTGGGGGGCTCAGTCAGTTAAGCATCCGACTTCGGCTCAGGTCGTGATCTCACGGTCTGTGGGTTCGAGCCCCACATCGGGCTCTGTGCTGATGGCTCTTCAGAGCCTGGAGCCTGCTTCGAATTCTGTGTCCCCCTCTCTCTCTGCCCTTCCCTTGCTCACACTCTGTCTCTATGTCTCTCAAAAAAATAAAAATAAATAAAAATAAAAATAAAAAAATTTTGAAAAAGCTGAACTCGTAAAAACAGAGAGCAGGGTGGTCCTTACCAAGGGCGGGGGTGTGGGGGAAACAGGGAGACGTCGGGCAAAGGGTCCGGGCTTCCAGTTAGAAGATGAAAAAGTTCCGGGGGTCTAACGCAGCCTCGTAGCAACACTGCACGCTTAACCCGCGCGTGGCCAAGACGATAGATGCTCGATGCTCTCATCACGAAAAGAAACGGTAGTTCCGTGATGCGAGGGAGGCGCAAAGTCTGGTCCTTCCCTCCTCCGGGCCAACCGTCTGCCGACCTCAAGGCGAGAGGTGAATTCGGCCGCAAACCAAGGGAGTTGGGTCAGCAAGCAAAGGGTGCAGAAGCCTGAAGCCAATCGGTCCCGAGGCTGGTCGGATGTTACAATGTTGTAATAAACCAGCCGTTCACATCTCTGCGTTTACACAATGTGATGCGTCGATTGTATCTCATAACGTTGGAAGGAATTTCCAAATAAAGGAGCTGAGAAGCGGCCCAGGGGCTGCAGGGCGAGGCAGCCAAGCATCTCCGGAGATCGCCTCCTCCTCCTGGCGGTCGCCGCCTCGCGACCCTGCCCCCCGCTCGGCCCCCAGCATGAATCTGGCACTGTGTGTCAGCTCAGTAGGGATTATAAAGGCAAGGCCAGCCCCCGGGTCCACGGATCCCGCGAGGTTTTAGGGGGCCGAAATCGGCACCAAAAAATAAAAGGCCACGGAAGCTCCTTGTCGAGTGAGGTTCATTCTTCTCTCGCCAAGGCGACCATCACCGTCCCGGGGAACGGGAGTTCTCTTTCCTTCAAAAGACTCGGCTTCACGGCCATCCGCTGTAGTTGGGAGGATGAAAATTGGCGCCCCCTTGAGGGAGGGCAGTTCCGGTGCTCACCAGCACCACCTCGGCATAGAGAGGTGTGCGGTCTTTGCCACGCTGTGACAAACCCAGAGCGATATCCACGCCCGTCAATAAGAGGACCTGCTTACGGGAACACTGCTAGAGCCATTCTGTGCAATATTCTAGAGCTATTAAGAAGAACGAGGAGACCCGGGCGCCTGGGGGGCTCGGTCACGTAAGCCCCTGACTCTTCATTTCAGCCCAGGTCACGATCTCACTGTTGGTGACTCCGAGCTCCACATCGGGCTCTGGGCTGACAGCGCGGAGCCTGCTTGGGATTCTCTCTCTGTCCCGTTCTCTCTCTCTTACCCCCCCCCCCACCTGCATTCACTCTCTCAAAATATTCAATTTTTGGTTTTTAATGTGTACTATTTTTTGAGAGAGAGAGAGAGAGAGACAAAGCGCAAGCAGGAGAGGGGCAGAGAGAGAGGGAGACACAGAATCCGAAGCAGGCTCCAGGCTCTGAGCCGTCGGCACAGAGCCCGACACGGGGCTCGAACTCACAGATCGCGAGATCATGACCCGGGCCGAAGTTGGACGCCCAACCAGCTGAGCCACCAGGTGCCCCTTTCTCTCAAAATAAATAAACCTTACTTTTTTTAAAGAAGCAGGAAGGAGATTTGCAGGCGTGGACACGGGGACACGTCCAAAACACATTAAACGATAAATACGAAAAACAGTTGCGGTACAGTAGGTACAATATGACGTTAGAAGAGGTCCCTAGGTGGCCTCCGGGGAGAGGCGCAAGCCTGGGTTGCGGTATTTATTTTTTTTTATTAGCAGTTTCGGGGAGAAGCGAGGAGACCATGGCAGTCGGGGAGTTCATACACCCAGCGGGCAGACGGCGTGGTTCTCAGGAGAACAAGACCGACTCTCAGACACCCTGCCTGAGCCCGAGGTGCGCGGCGTGGGAAAGGGTTTGGGGCGTCTCCTCCCGGAACTGGGCTTTCCCAAACACACCATCCCCGAAATTTCCCAAGCCTCCCTCACCGATGAGGGGGGCCGGGAGCGTGTGGGCCAGCACCACCTGTCTGTGTCTGCAGAGAAAGCCAAACAGATCCTTCCGGCGGCCTGCCCGTCCCCTGCGGCAACTGTTGTGACGTCTGAGACTCAGACCAAACCGTCTCTGGAGGAGACATCTCCGGGGCTGAGCTGAGCCGGGACCAAATTAGCACCGCCCCCCTTGCAGTTTTCGGGGCGTGTTTTCATTCATCCGCTCCCTCGTGAAGTTTTGATCAGAGGCTCAATCTGGGCCGAGCCCTAAGAGGGGCACTGGAAGCAAAAAGATGAGTAAGATACACCCCTAGGCTTTAAGGGGCTCACAGTCCAACGGGAGAAGGGAGGTAGTTACATAAATAGTCCCAGGATTTCACGGGAGGATTTCGTGACAATCCAAGTCTCCACCCGGCGAAGAGATCGCCTGGGGAAAGCAAAAATGACCCTTAGCAGAAAATGTGAATGAGCATCTGGTCGCTTAAAAGTGTAAATATCTAAATTTTGTTTTTTGAGAGAAAGAGAAAGAAAGTGCATACAAGTTGGGGAGATGGGTGGCAGGAGAGAGAAAGAGAGAGAAAGTTTTAAGCAGGGTCCACACTCAGTGCGGAGCCCGATGTGGCACTCAATCCCGTGACCCCGCCATCATGACCTGAGCCAGGCGCTCCACCGACGGAGCCACCCTGGGGCCCCTATCGCTGATAAATTTAACTTCCAACCTCAGGAGTTCTAACGCACTCAGTCTCCTTGTTTCCTTAGGTTCCTCTTGGCTGTGTTGTTTTTTAGAATATGTTTGCCTCTTTATTTTGAAATCGTTTAGACGGACTCCTAGATGTTGCAACACGAGTACGGTGCAGTGAGCTGCGTTCCCCGCCCCGCCGTCCCCCTGTGGCCACATCTCCTCGAACCGTAGTGTGACGGAACCAGGAAGCTGACATCAGCCTGCAGAACGAGCTAGACTCCTCACTGGACCCTCCCTGCTGCACCCATGGCGTGGCCCTGTCTGTCCGTGACAGCAACACCCTTTGTCGGGTGCCGGTCGGTCTGTCTGAGGGTTTGTCACATTCGCGCCGTACACTGCCATCCTTGGAAAGTTCCAGAATCTCCTGAAGTTGATGTCGGGGAAAGTGCTCAAAGTGCCCCGAAGACATCGGCAAATGAGCCTCTGGCCCATCCCCTTCTCCCACCGAGGAACGAGAGGCTATTGACGAGAAGATAGGACAGGCTTACGAGAAAATAACTTCAGTTTGAAAAGGCTAAGAAAAGCCGGCTGGGAAACGCACAGCTTGTTGTCATATCTGTTCAAAAAATGACTGTGATCGTGATGTGTAACTTGGAGAAAAAGGGGTGTCATATCATGACTTCAAACGCATTTTTCTCAGGAAATTAGACCAAACAGAAAAAAATATATATTAGCACTGGCTTCATAATTTGATCTAAGAATTAGTACAGAATTTCAGTTGTAATTTTGTTAGCTGAAGAGGGAATAATGCCCATAAATTTCAGTTTCGTTTCGTTTCATTTTTTTTTAAGGTGGCCAAGAAAGCATCGATCGAATCCTTTTTTTCTTTTTACTCAATATCGACTATGAAATTTTCGTCCCGTCCTGTCTGGATTTGCTCTCACATGAATTTTCTGGTACTAATGATCCTCAAAGATCAAGAATTTCCTGCCGAGGTGAATTCCACAATGACTAGTTCTGCCTGGGGCAGATCAGGAAAGTCTTCCCCAAAGTGACATTTGGGCTGGGTGTTGAAGGATGTGTAGGAGTTCACCAAGTCAAGAAGAGGAGAAAATGCAGGGAGTTAGACAACGGTGCGGGTTGAAGTCACAGAAGGGTGGAAGGGCACGGTGTCCCTTCGGATGCGGTGGGTAGGCTGTGACGTGGCCGGCAGCAGAGGGGGACGAAGGGTTATTCTTCATAAGACAGCTCACAGTCCAACGGGAGAAGGTAGGCAGGCCTCTGTAGAGGCCGTGGTCATGACCCTTCCTGAAGAGTTGATCCTCGATCCCGGGGAAGCGGGCAGCCACTGGAAGGTTTGGGGCCGAGGCGTACATGATCGGCGTCACGGCTTACAAAGATCCCTCCAGCTGCTGGCAAGCGTGAGTTGGATGAGGCGAGACCGAAGGCAGGAAAACACAAGTAGAGATTAGGAGCCGGCACATAAACGTGGGGCTAAACCACTGTGTGGCGTCGGGCTCTGCCCCCGACCGGCCCTGGGACCCTCGCTTAACCGTTACAAGCCTCGGCTTCTTCATCTATATACTGGGAATGATAACAGTACCTACCGCGTGGGATTTCAGGAAGATGAACAGTCGAATAATATGCTAGTGGTTGAAGACCCATAGGAAGCTACGTGAGAGACGGTGGGAAGGATTTAAATTAAGGATCGGGGTGCCTGGGGGGCTCAGTCGGTTAAACATCCAACTCGATTTCGGCTCAGGTCACGATCTCACAGTTCATGAGATCGAGCCCCACGTCAGGCTCTGTGCTGGCAGCTCAGAGCCTACTTAGGATTCTCTCTTTCCCTCTCTCTCTCTCTGCCTCTCCCCTGCCCACTCTCTCTTTCTCAAGGTAAACAAATAAACTTTTAAGAATTAATACATTCATACATAAATTAAGGATTAAAATTTAGCATGGGTAGAGATAAAGGATGAAGGTAGATGAGAAACTCCGGAAATACTTTGGCCGTGTAATTCAATGACCGGGGAGCAGACCACATGTAGCGGGAAGATCGAGAGATAGAACGGAGAAGGAAGACGGACTCCGGGTCACGATCGGGGTGCCCGGCTAGAGGGACTGTCCTTCACTGATGCAGGGAACCAGAGGGAGGAGCAGGTTGAGTTCAGAAGCGGCGGGTGTGGTTTTGAGCAGAGCTAGAAGAACGCAATGCCGTATCACAGGTAGGTAGGCTTACCTGTCAGGTACGTGGCTAAATCCCCTATTAGAAGTTACACCAAATTTTATAGCCCGAGGAACAACGAGCTTTGTTCAAGGAGGGAGAAAGAGAAAGAAAAAAATGCTAGTCAACTTGACACACCTTGATGTCATTTGTATAACAGAAGTCACAGGGGTGCGTGCCTGGCTCAATTCATAGAGTGTATGATTCTTGATCTCGGGGTCATGAGTTCAAGCCCCACGTTGGGAGCGAAGATGGCTGAAGTAAGTAAAACTTAAAAGAAAAGTCACGAAGAGACATCTAATTCTAGCACTAGGAAGGATTAGGTACCCTGATGGCCTGCCCATAGAAACAACTAAAATACATCTTTTAAACACATTGCTGGTTGGCACAAAGGCGGTAAATCCACACGGTCCCCAGAGACACGGAGTCAGTCAGAGACGCCGGGCAGTGAGCACCCACCGAAGTCAGTCTTTTTCCTGAGGCTTTCTTCCAAACTCTGGAAAATATCGGCGCTTCTTACAAGACTACAGAAGCAAAAGGGCGGGACACTGTTGGGCACACGCCCCAGGTGAGGATTTAACGATAGATCCCTTCATAGAACCGGACCTCAAAGAACTCGCTGATGGGTCTTAATTTTACACCAGGGCTCAAAGATCACCTGCGATAAAGTTCTAAAGAAATGAGCAGCTCACAGTTAAAAAAAACAAAAAGACCACACCCAGAGAGGAGGAGACACAGCTCTGAGTGGAAACGAGTAGAAGTAATAGACGATAGAAACAGACCCGCAGACTTCAGACGCCAGAATATAAACATGCAACAAGTTTACAGTCAGTGATGGGCTTCAGCCAGCTCAGGATAGCTTATCGGGCTGACAGTATCTCTTTCCAACTCCGGGTTCAGCAGTATCCCGCCGGTAGCTTGAAATGAGCTACAGGGGAAGTATTGACACCATGGAAATGGGCAAACAGGGTAAATCAGGATCTTTCTTTCTTTCTTTCTTTCTTTTTATTTTTTTTTAATGTTTATTTATTTTTTGAGCGAGAGAAAAAGAGTGTGAGTGGGGGAGGGGAGAGAGAGAGGGAGACCCAGAACCTGAAGCAGGCTCCAGGCTCTGAGCTGTCAGCACAGAGCCCAACGTGGGGCTCGAATTCACGAAAATTCACGAAAACTCACCAACCATGAGCTCACGACCTGAGCTGAAGTTGGATGCTTAACCGACTGAGCCACCCAGACGCCCTACTTTCTTTCTTTCTTTCTTTCTTTCTCTCTTTCTCTCTCTCTTTTTCTCTTTTTTAATATTTTATTTATTTTTTAATGTTTATTTAGTTTTGTGAGAGAGACAGAGCATGAGTAGGGAAGGCGCAGAGACAGAGGGAGACCCAGAATCTGAAGCAGGCTCCAGGCTCCGAGCAATAAGCACAGGGCCCGACGCAGGGCTTGAACTCACAAACTAACTGCGAGATCATGACTTGAGCTGAAGTTGGATGCTTAACCGACTGAGTGACCCAGGTGCCCTGCCCTCTTCCTCCCTTCCTTCCTTCCTTCCTTCCTTCCTTCCTTCCTTCCTTCCTTCCTTCCTTCCTTCCTTCCTTACGTATGTTTTAGAGAGAGCTCTAGTTGTTCCATATTTACAAGAAGACTACCGAATACATTTAAAGGTGAAAAGAAGAGTTGGGGGGAAACTCGGGACACCAGAGATGGTCAAGAATAACTGAACATGTTTCAGAAAGAACAGATAGGGCATTGAAAGGGGCGTCTGGGCCGCTCAGTCAGTTAAACGTCAGACTCTTGATTTGTGCTCAGGCCATGACCTCATGGTTCGTGAGATCGAGTCCCACGTCGGGCTCTGCGCTGATAGTGCAGAGCCTGCTTGGGACTCTCTCTCTGCTCCTCCCTGGCTTGTGCTCTCTCTCTCTCTCTTAAAAGAAAGAAATACACTTTTTTTAAAAAAAAGAAAGGACATTGAGAAATGGAAACTTTATAACTAGAAATTAAAACTTAATAAGCAGATTAAACAGCAGATTAGCATATTCTGGGGCCCTTATTCTCTTTTTAATGCTTATTTCTTTTTGAGAGAGATGGTGTGAGCAGGGGAGGGGCAGAGAGAGAGGGAGACAGAGGATCTGAAGCAAGCTCTGCGCTGAGCAGAGAGCCCAATGCAGGGCTCGAACTCATGAGCCATGAGATCATGACCCGAGCCAAAGTTGGAGGCTCAACCAACTGAGCCACCCAGGCGCCCCATGGTGCACTTACTGTTAAGAAGGATATGGAAGGTACAGTCAGGACAGAGAGAGTCATATGACAGATCTAACACAAAGCAAATCGGAGCTTCAGAAGTAAGTAATGGACAAAACGAGGAGGAGATAGTATTCGAGATATGGCTGAGAAATCTCCAAAATTGTTGAGAAATACCAGACCTTGCTTCCACTGAATCCTAAGCAGGATAAACGACAGGAAACTCTAGAACCACTAAGCATAAAGGAAAATCTCAAAAGTAGCCGGAGACGAAGAGCAGATCTGCCAAGAACAGCAATTATCCTGACAACTTTCAACTCGACGGCACCATGAAGGCCGGGAAAAAGGCGAGAAACAAGGGCTCAGAGAAACGAGCTGTTGGTTTGGAAGTTGGAAACCACCAAAATTATCTTTCCAGAAAAATATCGGAAGGAAGATAATTTCAGATGAAAACTGAGTTTCCCATCAAAAACTTCCTTAAAGGAGATTCTCAAAGATCCCAACTGGAAGGCCTAAGACGGCTTTACCATTATTCGGGGAGATTCTCAGATTTGTCTCTCACTCACTGAGAGACTAAACAGACAAAAAGCCCAGCGCACAGGGACAGGGTCTGAACATCACAACGAGCAGGCTCCATCGAAGGAACATACGTGAAAAATCGCGTTCTGAAGTCAGAGAGATACGCACTCTTTGTAGGCATTACGTGTGACGTTTGCGAAAGTTGACCGTGAACTGGAATTAGCCTTATCAAAGATCACATAGGCTGAGTTCTCCAACCTCTTAACGAAATCAAAACGACATAATACGACAATAACTAGGACAGATTAAAAACAGATTCTGTATCCATTCAAGAGAACAGTGATCTCTTTGGACTTTGAGATAATAGGACTTCACAAAAAGACACAAAATGCACTCTGACTCGGAACCTTTGAGCTCAGGTTATTAAAGCCAACTCATCCACATTGACGATTAAATCTATGCTCCATTAAATTGTCAGGGCAGAGAGAGCTTCCTGCCCGGCACTGGGCATCCAAAGCTCTACCTGACTGTTCATTTTCCTCTAACGAAACTTGATTTCCCTCTTTAAGGATACTCACAGTGCTGGTCTCGTATTTTGTCTTTTCTCAAAGGAGAGCCTTATCTTACTTGTTCGGATTTTTTTTTTTTTTACAGCTGTTCAGGTATCTTCAAGATATTCCAGATTTAGCTTTAACCGATGAGACTCTAAGTTCCACGAGACCCGGGATTTTTGTCTTTATTGATCACTGCTGAATCCCCAGTGCCTAATGCTAGCGTCACGCTTGGGTTAGGCGCTCGGCGAAGGAATACATTTGTTCCATCCCTACTATGTGCCAGGCCATGTGTGCGTATTTTCTGCTATCTTAAATAATTTAGACCTCCCGAACAGCCCTGGAAGTTTGGAATGATTGACCTCATTTCAACGACAAGGCCATTAAACCCTGAAGGCAGAGAGAAGCGAAAGGGCGTGTTCAAGCTTGCGCTCAGTCGACTAAGGCTTCAAATCTACCTCTCCTAACGACCAAGCCAACCCCTCCCTCTGATCTGTGGCTTCCTGCCCCTTAGCGTGGGCCAGGTGTGTGTCTGTGCGGTGTCGATGACATTGCGGTTAATTTATGATAGTTGTATAGCTGCTGGACGGAGCAGTTATGTTAATATACACTCGTTCCGCAGGGCTGAAGAGTGTGTGTCAACAGTCAGATCTCAAGGCCCGGAGGGAAGACAGACTTACGCCTTTATGTCCTGCGAGATCCCGCAGGGAGCAGGCACCAAGTCAGAGTTGGGGTACGAGAGATTTCGGCGGGGGTGGGGGGTGATCCCGCTGAAAATTAAAGGGGAGACAGAACAGCAAAGGGCAGATAGATCTGACACTTTGAAAAGAGAAAGGGAAGGAAAGGAGGGTGATCTCAGCTGTGGTTCGGCTCTGGGAGGCTCGGCCAGGTCCACAGGGAGCCCGGGGACGGAGGTCGCCCGTGGCAGAGTCCCGCGCTGACCAGAAATGGCGAGACCTTGTGTCACGGGCAGGCTCCGTCCTCGGCCTAGGATCGCCTGGAAGCATCTGGCTTGAAGTGACAAGCTGAGGCAGAGCCCGAGGCATCAGGGCTGGCCGCGGTCCACCGACGCCCACCCTTGTCTCCCTCCCGTGGCAGGTTCTCTCTTGAAGAGAGCTTGGCGACACATCCCCGTGGCTGTCACAGCCTCAAGAGTGGCTTGTGCCACCCTCCTGCTCTGCGGCTAATGCAGAGATTAAGCTTCGATCCTGCAGGTTTTGACAGCGGACACAGGCTCCTTAAACCCTGGCAGTTACTGGCTGTGTGACCTTGAGGAGAGCACTTGATGTCTCTGAGTCCCCTTGTGCAGGTGTTAGCCCTACTGTAGAGAACCATCGAACCCTCTCTGCATCTCCAGAACTGACCCACTAGGAGAAACAGGTGACGTCTCCATACTGGGTCCAATTCCATGTCAATAAGCGCTCCCAACATGCCCTTGGGAAGCATGCCCTTGGGAAGGAATCACAGAGACCTGGTCTTGACTCTTCTTCATGCCTCAGAGATCGTGGTGAGAATAAGAACGCCGACGGTGGATAGTGCTTGTCACCAGGAAGGGTGGCGCTGGTGGAGGGGTGACGGCCGTGGGGGGCGGGATGGGGGCGGGGGCCCAGATGTCGGTGATCATGGAAGTGGTGGAGGCGTGAAGGTGATGGTGCCGGAGGGGGTGACGGTGCGGTTGGGTCCAGCACCCCGTTGCTCCCGGGTCTCCTGCCTCCCACTTCCGGCCCACACGAACCACCGAGGATGGTGTCATCATGCCGGAGCCTTCAGCCAGCCCCCACCTACTCTTCCTGCTTCACCTCTGCCGTCACAAGGCAGCAATGGGCTCCCCGTGCCTTGGGGGTGGCGGGGGCGGGGGGGGGGGGAAACCCAGGAAGTGTAGGCAGCAGCCCAAGTGCCCGAACTCGGTGGTCGAGGTGACTCAGGCTGAGACCAGCACCCCATCGCCCTGTGGGCACACAGGCGGCTGCCACTGGGCTCGGCCCTGCGGTGCTCACGGGGCCCGTGGCCCCAGGGAGCTGGTCTCCCCCGCCTCACCGGAGGAAGCAGCTACTCCAGCAGCCGCCGTGGTCGACCCTCTTCTCCTTTCGCAAGTCCACAGCCTGGCGTTTCTCCCCAGGTTCCTGCTCCGTCAGCATCTGTGACCTCACGCCTCTTGGCCTCTTCCGCAAAGGAGATAATTAAGGCCTCCCTCGCGTACCTTGGCGATGGCCAGACCATGTGCAGAAAGGAGCCAACTGTCCGCTGTTCTCATTCCAGAAATGGCATCTGCATATCGTAATACATCCTCGTCCCCACCATCCATCCCCAGGCGGGAGGAGCCGGAGTTAGAGGCCACGTGATTGCCTCTCGCCCTGCAGGCCGGTGACACCAAGGACCCCCTGAACCCTCGCCTGGGTCTGGGGGGGTGCTGGAGCATGAGCCTGGCTGCACCGAATCTTCTCTGCAGACCCCTGGGCACCCTCTCTCTCTCCAGCCTCGGTCCACAGGTCTGCCACGCCCAAGGTCAGACGCCAGGCCTCGATTTGTGACGGAATCACGCCACCATTGACCAAATCACCGATTCCCAAAGTGTGGTTCCTGTCCCAGAGAGCTGAAGAACAGGATCACCGAGAGGCTTTAACTATACGAGTCACACAGCAAGAGGGAGCGTCTCCTTTCTATGCTTTCCCGTAACCATCGCGATTCCCGTATTAGCTCACACTGTAGGAAAGGGCCGGCTGGGTCGATTCAAACAAGTAGCAATTTCACCTGACTCAGGCTCTTAGGGTATTTAAAAAAAAATTTTTAATGTTTATTTTATTTTTGAGACAGAGAGAGACAGAGCATGAGTGGGGGAGGGGCAGAGAGAAGAGGGAGACACAGGATGTGAACAGGCTCCAGGCTCTGAGCTGTCAGCACAGAGCCCGACGCGGGGCTCGAACTCACAGACCGCGAGATCATGACCTGAGCCGAAGTCGGACGCTCAACCGACTGAGCCACCCAGGCGCCCTTCTTAGGGTATTTTAGACGCACGAGAAGTTATAAAGAATGAGAACCTGAGGAGCGATGTCATTGCAGTTCTGCTAACGTAGCCAAGCCTTGAGGGCTGGTCTAAGTCCCCTCCTAACGCCGTTTCCTGCCGCTGCCGATTCCTCTTTGCTCTCGAAAGAGCCAGTCCCCTGAACTGACAACTGATCATCCACACGCCCAGGGGCGCCGGGGCGGCTCCGCCGGCTAAGCCTCCCACTCTTGATCTCGGCTGAGGTCACGATCTCACGGTTCGTGGGATCGAGCCCCGCATTGGGCTCTGTGCTGACAACGTGGAGCCTGCTTGGGAATTCTCTCTCCCTCCCTCTCTCTCTGCCCCTCCCCTGCTTCTGCACTCTCTCCCTCTCAAGATAAAAAAAATTAAAAAAAAATAATTTTCAAGCACATCCTCCCCCCCCCATGTGTACCTCATCCCTAGATAATACTATGAGGAACACAAAGTTGGTTTTCTACTCAGTAAGTTTTTGAGCTTTGCGTGTTACACCATACGCAGCCCTACGTGGTGTCTTTCAACAGCTGGGGAGGATTCTCTCTTGGGGACATATACAGTTTTTTTAACTATTCTGCTCTTCAAGGGTATCGAAGTTGTTTCTAGGTTCTCGGGGTGATTTTTTTTTTTTATCATCAACGAAATGACTATATTCTCTTACTGATTTTTGTTTATGCCTTAAAGGTCAACGTTCAAGAATAAAAGCCGGTAACATTGATGCTGTAATCACAAAACCCTGTTCTACACGCGCTTCTCACGTTGTCACAGCCTAACGCCCCACGAAACATCAGAAGAGCTAAGCCGACACTACGTGTGGTGATATCACACCGGAGGAGGGAGCCGATCGGGTCGCGAACATTGAAGAATGAAATTATACTTATTCAAGTTGTTGTTTGTCACCTTTCATAAACATGATAATGCCTTCCTCTCTGAGATGGGCGTTCTTTTTCTTTTTTTTAATTTTTAAGTTTATTTCTTCACTCTGAGAGAGAGAGAGAGAGCACAAGTGGGCAGAGATAGAGGGAGAGAGAATCCCAAGCAGGCTCTGCACTGTCCACGTGAAACCCGATGCGGGGCTTGAACCCACGAACCGTGAGATCGTGACCTGAGCCGAAGGCAGACACTTAACCGACTGAGGCCACCCAGGCATCTCAAGATGGGCTCTCTTAAGCCTCACACACAATATAAAAATTTGCTCTAAGCTTAAAAACCATCCAACTTTGTCACGAAAATTAAATAATCTGAAGACACATAGCCCACAGCCAGAATTGGGAGTGGAATTCAAAGTCTCCCAACACCTCTCGAGGCTCCAAACAGCTGTCCCCCACCGGGCGGGTTCAGTTCGGCGATTTCACTCCTGCGGGCTCGTCCAACAGAAGCCGTTCAGAGACACTGTCTTTCGGCACCCAAGACTTTTTTCTAACATGATCGGTTTTCCTCGGCAGTGTGGTCAGAGGGCTCTAACGACCCATGACTTACAATGCTTCTGGAAGAAATCGCAGATACGCAATCATGAATGAGCAGTGCCACAGGAGGTGTGGGGGCGGTACTAGCTGCTGAGCTCATGAGAAGATTCTGGGTTGCCTAGGTCTGAATTCGTTGTCCTTAGTAGCCTATTTTTGAGGTCTCTCAGAAATACAACATTCTCACGGATGTCATGGCTATTGTTTTTTTTTTCTTCTTAGAGAGCGTGGGGGAGAGGGACGGGAGGAGAGAGACAGAGAGAGACACAGAGAGAGAGAGAGAGAGAGAGAGAGAGAATCTTAAGAAGGCTCCACACTCGGCACAGAGCCTGACACGGGGCTCCATCCCACGGCCCTGAGATCATGACCTGAGCCCAAATCAAGAATTGGATGTTCACCCGATTGTCCACCCAGGCGTCCCAGCGATTGGTTTTCATGTGTGACACCACACTGCTATGAGACGGAAGGAGAGGAAAATGGCAAGGTCTCAACCATTAAACCTTTAAAACTTACCCCAGATCCTGAAGCATCATTGATTCGACGAACTTTAACGACCGTAGACGTCCTCGCTTCCGTCCGGTCTAGTGCGTTTAATGTGTTAGAGCCGCACATAGTTCGGAATGTTCGTGAAAGACATTTATATCTATTTTTGTGCTGACTTTTACTTTTATTTATTAATTATTATTTTTTGGGGGCCAGCACAAATCCTGCTGCTTCGTGTGTCACACGCGTGCGTGTCAGGATTTCCCCGCCGTGCATACTGAGGAGTGGACACACTGGGTGCGTGCTTCTCCCATTTTAGTGGACGCTCCCTAACCGTCACCCTAGGTGATCGCAACCACTGCGTTGAGTTCCCAATGGTCTACACCCTTACGGACGGCTCTCACACATTTCCCCAAGGTGCGTGGGCAGGCAGCTCCCCTGGGCGCGGATCAGCCTCTCACGCCTCTCTGACACCTGCTCACCGTGCTCGGTCACAGAGACAGATCGGACCTCAGGAGCTTCGATCAGCAGGAGAACCTCAGCTCTTGCATCGCGTGACTCTCCACGTGTCTGTTCCAGTGGCTCACTCCTCTTGGGCACGCGATGCAACGTTCCCCCTGTGACGGGGACATGAAATCGCCTTCCGAGATGTATAAGTAAGCCAGACTCGAGCGGAACATCGGATGCATGATAGTACGCACTCCGCGTGATTACAAGGGGGAAGAAAAGTCATGCAGGGGGACTCGAGTCACCGAAGACACGAGAAAGACAGCCCTCACGACCGAACGCAGGCTGAGAAGGCCGCGGCGCTCGGGGGCCGGTGGGCTTTGCAGTTAGGGGACGCTTTTGGTGTTCCGAAACTGAAAGACTTCCTAGCGACCGAGTAATCTGATCCGCTTATTTCACAGGTGACGACACTGTGGTCCAGAGAGAGGAAACGTCTCGTCTGTGGTGGCACAGTGAATCGGTGGCCGAGGGGAGGCTGGCATTTGGGGTTTCCCGAAGCACGTGACTGGGTTCTCCTAGGAGAACCCGCCCTCGTCCGTGGTCCCGGGGCCCCAGTGCTTGCTGTTTCAGTATCCGCCATCCCACCCTTCCGTGCGCCGGGATGGACCCGCATGGCTGGGACCTCTCTCTCAAGTGCCTAAGAGATGAGGTATTTAAAAACACGGTTTCCGGGGCACCTGGGGGGCTCAGTCGGTTAAGCGGCCGACTTCGGCTCAGGTCATGATCTCACGGTTCGTGAGTTCGAGCCCCGCATCGGGCTCTGTGCCGACAGCTCGGAGCCTGGAGCCTGCTTCGGATTCTGTGTCTCCCTCTCTCTCTGCCCCTCCCCCACTCACACTCAGTGTCTCTCAAAAATAAATAAACGTTAAGAAAAAAAAAAGAACATGATTTCTTTATCCTTCCCCGTAACCTACCGCTTGTGATCCCCTCCACAGCCATGGCGGAAGATTCCGTATCATCCATTAAACTCCATGAAAACTGCCCTTGGGCTCCTTCTCTCTGAACTCCTCTAAGTTTTAAGCTCCTCTTTTTCTCTCGGGGCTAATGGGTGTCCCAGAAACTACATGGTCTCCTACCTGCCAGGAAGAGAAATCTCAGAAAACAAAGAGAGCAACTCTGTCCTCTCTGCCTCTGGCTGCAGCAACAGACGCCACATCCCAAAGGTAGTCCTGACAAAGCCGCGATCGTTTCCGCAAGTATCCATCTCCACGTCCTGTCCCAAGAGGAGAAGCGTGAAAATTTAACACTCTGTTTCGTGCTTGTAAAACTGTTCCCAAAGGCGCGATTGATACCAAGGAGTCTTTTGACCAACGCGGCCCGCAAAAATTACTGAATTTGCCAAAAGTACGCGATTTTTATCCTCCTAACCGATAATGTGTTGCCTTGGGAATCTTATTTACACCGACACCTCTGCTCGCGGACAAGTACGAACGCTTTGTTAGGTGAGAAGAGCTTTGGAATCTCTACCTTCCTCCTTTCTGCATAAAGTTTATAATGTCATGAACCTGTCAGATTGCTTATTCAAACCAGTTGAGAGTCCACGTCGTTCAGAAATCTGTATTAATTTCTGCTGGTCCTGTAGCTGTACCTTTTAGCATTATGTTTTGGTGGGTGCCCAAGGGATTATAATACACATCTTCATTTCTCCCGACCTACACAGAGGTAGGTATTCTAGCGCTTTGATACACAACCTAGAAATCTTGCAACTACATAGGTCAAAACTACCCCCTATGTTATAACATCCTTTATGTGATAGTCATCATATGTATTAAGCCTATTGCCATAAACAATATTACAATTTTTGCCTTAAGTGGTTGTTTTTCAATAAATTCAGAGGGAAAAAATGAG
>PITB01028728.1:0-18770 GCA_004024585.1 Paradoxurus hermaphroditus | reverse complement strand
ACACTGCTGGATTTTAAGCAAGCAATACCACAGCAAGTCTGGGGCTATTACAATCATCTAGGTGTGAAAGCAATGAAGGTAGGGCAAAGAGGGGGGACATTTTGGTACAAATCTAGAACAGACTAGATTTTGCTGATGGATTACAAACGAGGTAAGGCAACTGAAAACCGTGAATGGCAGTGTTATTTCAAAGGAGAATAGGAAAAGGGAAGGAAACAGCAGAGTTCGATTTAGGCATGTCCAGTCTGGAGTACCTACAGAATATCTAGGCTACAAACAGGGATCTGGGAGTCTTCAGAATAAACGTAGTGAACAGTGCCACGGGAGAGGATCTCATCACCCCGGATGAGCGTAGAATCAAGGCAAAGAACCGCAATATATAAAGGTTAGGCAGGGAAAAAAAAGAGGCTTAGAAGAATTAGCCAGAGAAACAGGAGGAAAATTAGGATTTGGTCTTATGAAAGGGAGTGCTTCAAAGAGAGAGTAGCTGACAGTGTGTGTACCGGGGCTATTCTTTGTAAAGATGAATTAGTGACCTTAATAAAGAGCAATTTCGGGGCGCCTGGGTGGCTCAGTTGGTTAAGCGTCCGACTTCGGCTCAGGTCACGATCTCGCAGCCTGTGAGTTCGAGCCCCGCGTCGGGCTCTGTGCTGACAGCTCAGAGCCTGGAGCCTGCTTCCGATTCTGTGTCTCCCTCTCTCTCTCTGCCCCTCCCCAACTCATGCTCTGTGTCTCTCTGTCTCAAAAATAAATAAACATTAAAAAAAATAAAGAGCAATTTCAACACGGCAGTGGTTGGTTTGCTGACGAATAAATGAGGATTAAGGGCCCAAAGAGGGTAAATGCAGTAGTGAGGAGAAGCTGAGCCTCGAGGAAAAGGGGACCGTGGTGGGAGGGGTAGGCTGTCAGCCATGTTTCAGAGGCGCTTTCATACCCAGGGCTCATGGCTCAGTTCTCCAAGTGCCAGGGGTAGGCAAACGGTGGCACGCAGTGCCTCCTCCAACCATGTGCTCTGGGGGAGAAAGCACTGACCTGCCCACTCCCCAAGCTCCACTCTTCCGAAGGACCGTTTGCACCCTACCCCCACCAGTCCCTTCCCATCTGGGAGCCGCCTTTTCTTTCTGTCCTTTAGCCCTTCCTGGCCCCCAGCCACCTGCCAGGGCTGCTCCCTCCCCTCCTCTCCTCCCACCTGGTGGCCAGCCAGGCTGGTTTTGTAAGATACTGGGTTGGTGCACTAATTTAAACAGGCCCAACATTATCGGTTCTATTATTTTTTTTTTAACGTTTATTTATTTTTGAGAGACAGAGAGACAGAGCATGAGCAGGGGAAGGGCAGAGAGAGAGGCAGACACAGAATCCGAGGCAGGCTCTAGGCTCTGAGCCATCAGCACAGAGCCCGATGTGGGGCTCGAACTCACAGACCGTAAGATCATGACCTGAGCAAATGTCGGCCGCCTAACCGACTGAGCCACCCAGGCGCCCCTTATTGGTTCTATTTAATGGACATGAGATAATGGGAGAGGTTTAAGAGTGATTAAATGTGCAGACTATGCAAACCAGGAAAAAAAATGATGAAGGGGAGAGATGAGACAGTGGACAGAAAGACAAAGGAAGTCCCCATAACTGTGTATGACTAGCCTGTCACTTAGAGAGTCTGTGACATTAAAATCACAAGAGGAACATCATCTGAAAAAAGTGTCCCCTTTCAAAACTAACCAAAAAATACTTATCATTATGTTTTATGTCACTGACAGAGTAAGTGTGTTGTCTGAACGTTCCAAGTTTGACAACAAATATTTACCCAACTCACAATTCCATACTGGGGAAGGGGGGTTCACATATTAACACCCTATTCATAGTTTATAAAGAAAAATTAGTCGTGGAGTAAAATATTGGCCTACTTAGATCATCAGCTAAACTATATAAAAACAACTGAGTAACATACTTTATTGACATTACCTAGGACCTTCTATTAAAGTTTTACCTACAAATATCAACTGAAATGGGAGAGGAGAACCTTGTGATTAGAGAGCAAAAACTTCGAAAGGGCACCTTTCTCTTCTTTCAGCCGGGCCCTCTCCAAAGAGCGTGATGGGCTCCCCCAAGGCTCTAAGGCAAGCCTTGACCTCTGAGTCATCCGTGGAAACGTTGATTTGCCGGGCTCGCTTTCTTCTCTCAAACTCGGCTAATACTTCGGCCTGTCGTTCACTGATGTGCTCTTCAATTTCAAACACCTCTCCTATAAAAAGAACAGGAGATATCAGCATAATCACCAGATCTTCAAATAGGGGAAAAAATAATTTCTTACATTTGGAGTCTATGTATACCTCTAGGAACTACTCTGGTACATAAATCCATAGTTCACTGTTTCTCAGTTTATTAAATTGTGCCAAACACACAAAACAAAATGGCGCAGCTTTAAAAGACAGGAAGATGGGGGCGCCTGGATAGCTCAGTCGGCTGAGTTCATCTGACTCTTGATTTTGGCTCACGTCATGATCCCAGGGTCGTGGGATCCAGCCCTGTGCCCGGCACCGCACAGAGCATGGAGGCTGCTTGGGATACTCTCTCTCTCTCCCTCTGCCCCCTCCCCTGCTTGCGCACGTGCGCGCTCTCAAAAATAAAAGTTAAAGCAATTTGTACATCACGGTTTCATTTATGAAAAAAAATTACAAATTTTTACAGTTTTATTAAATTATTGGAAAGACCTAGTTAGTAAGAACTACAAGATTTTCAACTTCACACATTCCTACGGTTTCATTTCTTTCGAAATAAAAATAACTACTCCGGTCACGATTTAAAACATATTTCATTTAGTGTGAAAATTGGAGAACTAGAAGGAGAGAATGTTACAAACCACAGTAGCTTCAAATCAATGCCAGAACTATGTTAGATCTCCTGAAGACAAGTGGAATCACTTTGAATCCAAATACATACTGAATGGGGGGGTGCGTGGGTGGCTCAGTCAGTTAAGCTTCCAACTCAGGTTTACTTTCTGAGTTCGAGCCCCACATTGGGCTCTGCGCTGACAGTGTGGAGCTTCCTTGGGATTCTCTCTCTGCCCCACCCACTCGAGTTCTCTCTCTCTCCCTCTCACTCAAGTTTATTTATATAAATAAACTTCAAATGCACACCGAATAAATTCCTGGTGAAATTACTAACAACTGACTGGAAGAAAAACGGTATGAAAGGTTTTAAGAAAAAGTCTCTCTGGATGTTGCTAACTGGGGTAGGCTAAGGATGGCCTTGCAAATATGCAAATTTAATTGAAAGTTTTTGACGTTCTCAAACAAAGATAAGGAGGGACTCACAATTTGCTTCTTACCAGAGGTTATGTTAATATTTCCTGCTTCGATTCCAGCTTTAAGTCCTTCTTTTCCCAAAATCCCAGACTCTCCTTTAGCCAGCCGCTCTCTCTCCTTCTCTTCCAAACTTCCGTAATAAATGTGTGGTTTCTTCACAACAGGAGCAACTAAGTCATCAGGTGCCTTAGTTTTGGTTGCCTGCGAAATCGAAGACCTGGATTAACTTTAGGCTCAATCTTAGCACCTTACTAAGGATGCAGCTCATCCTGCGCTTCAATCCTATTTCCTCCCCAAAGGACAAGTTGGACACCAGTTAAGATACCTTCACTTATTAGAGGAAGGAGGGGAAGGTCTCTTAATCACTTAAGTTTTGCAGATAGGAAGAGGCTGGAAAACGTAGTGAATTACTCTTGGTAATTTTTCTATCAAAGGTCTGCTTTGGTACATGTTTACCAAAACATCATTCGGTTGCAATCGCCTCTTGGGTTTTATGAAAACATCCAAGGCTATTGCTCATCACAGGGGAAATACCATGGATAACAAATAACCAACGCAATTATTAAGGGGGAACAAGCTAGTTATTGGTCTACATATTTCAAACGTTTTCATTCGCAAGGCAACAGACATGAATGAAGTCTGAAGGCATGAAGATTACAATGAAGTCTGACACAGAAATAAATCTGGGCCACAACACTACTCCCTTTCAGAGCTCCGTTCTTGGGTCGATCAGAAGAGGCATTTACCGTAGTGAGAGATGCAAATGAACTAAAACACAGGCAAGCACTTAGAGATCAGGAAAACGCTGCTCCGCTAAGACAGGACCGACTCTCAGCCTTTCACTCCAGTTCACCACGGCCTTAGCCCGTTCCCGAGCGGCCCCAACCCGCAAGAACACCCTCCCAACCCCTTTCGCGCTCCTTGCCAGAGTGAGTTGAGATCCGTACCGTGGAGGAGGCTCGTGAGGAAGCCATGCTGAGCTCTGGAGCCGCGAAGCCCCAGCGAAATGTGAGATTTGGGTTTCAGACCTTCCACCGCGCGCCCAACAAAGCGGAAGTACGTCACTGACCGGAAGTGGGCGACGGCCGACGCAGCGTCCTGCGTGCCGTGTGGCATGATGGGAATCGTAGTAGGCAAGAGTCGTGGCGCCCACCGAAGAGCCTCTCAGGAAAGCGGGCGGAGGACGAGGTTCCGCAGGAGGGAGGTCCCGAGCAGTCTGGGAAGTGTAGTCCAGTGAGTTTAGCAGAAGATTCGCGGTGGGCGCCGGGGTTCCGGGAAGAGGCTGAGCTGGGTTGAAAAGAGGTAGGTGCGTCGAGTCGCGCGGCCCTGGGCTGAACTCTGGTAGCAAATAGAGGGCTTCCGAGGCCGGTTGTCGCTCCTGGCCCTAATAAGAGGAGCTTCACGTCTCCTGGAGCGGAGGACCATGTTGCCATGGAAACTCTCTCCCTGGACTTGTGAGTTCGGCTCGGGAGCTGTGAGGGAGTGCAGTTCCCCGCTGTGGGGACATTGTCCCAGGGACTTCCGCTGAGCTGGGTGAATTTTGGGTATATTTGGACAATGGCTATGGATTAGGCTCGAAGAGCGCCCTAGCGCCAAAGTAAAAATAAAAACCCGGAGGAGGAGGCACGGCCTGCTTTTGTTGAAGTTTGTCTCCTGCCGGGTCTTTTTATCTGACTTAAAAGTGACATGATGGCCATGAAAGCGTCAGGTAAACTGAGCCCAGGCAACTCTGCATGATCCTGTGTTCCGCTGGGTGCTGGGACGTCGGAGATGAACAAGACAAAGGTTTTGACCCCTTGTCAGGGGTGGAGATGCTTAAAATACTGGTGCTTCTCGAGCTGGACAGCCCCCTTCCCCCACCTCCCCAAGGGCAATTACAATAATAATAGTTATTGTTTATGGAGTGTTTACTAAATGCCCAGTCATGTTCCAGGAACTTACTGTGGTTTACGTCGTTCAATCTGTACAACAGAGTACAGAAACCTGAGGACAGTAAGGGCCAGTGAAAGATGAAACTAATTGTCCAAGATCAGCGGCGGCGTGTGGGATTAGAATCTCGCCCTCTGGCCTTCTGAGGGGCCAGTTTTGCCCTTTACTCTGTACTGCCTCCTAGTGGCGGGCTTTTCAGTTTGCAGAAAAGTGAAAACCTACAGCAAAGTTTTTTTTTTCTTTTGAAATATTCTCTCCTCCCTTATTCCCCCTTGTTTACTTTGGATTCAAGACAGTATTTGATTTAATACAAAGCAATTTGAAATGTAATATACCAGCGCTTTCTGTTCCGAGCTTCACGGGGGGGATGCATTTCTTCGTTTGTATACTGCAGTCTCTAGCTACATTCTAGAGAAACGTAATAATAATTTATATCTGTACATAGTAAGCTCCATGCCCAACATGGGGTTTGAACTCATGACCCTGAGATTAAGAGTATGTATGCACTACTGACTGAGCCAGACAGACGCCCCTGTAATTGTACATACTTTAAAGGAGCTTTCACTTACATCATTCTCATTTAACCCTCACCGTGTGAACCATGTAGTTTTTATAGGAGGCCGACATTTATTAACCAAACTGAACAGCTTCAACTTCATTTGTAAAATAGAGGTAATTTTGTCAGCATCAGAGGGTTTCTGTGTTAAAATAAAACTCTAAAGAAGGGGAGTGGAAAAGCGTAGCACGGTGCTCGAGAAAGTTCATGTCACCTGATTTGAATGTCTTAGTTTATTCAACAACACATTTACTGGCTGGTTATTATAGATTCACTCTGCTTGGTGCAATGGAGAATATAAAGGTGTTGCCCTCAACAGGTTGTAAACTCAGTTGGAGAGTTTCAGCGTCTTTTTAAAAAATTGTTTTTCGTTAGCATAAGCATTGCCTTGAGTTTTCAGACTCCAACGTTCTTTTGAAGCCTCTTTGCATACTCGTTTGCTCTGCCTGGAATGCCCTTCCTTACTCTCTCTGTCCGCCCTTCTCAAGTTCACGTAGAGAGCTCCTCCAGGAAGTCTTCCGCGTCCCTGGCTACCCCACGCTCTGCCCAGGCTGGATTGGGTTGCCAGTGTGGTGCCCGTGCGTTACCCTCATCATCTTCTTAGAGCGTGTTGCAATTTTCTGTTTACGTGTTTGTTTTTCCCCACAGACTGCGACTATGCCTTTTAACTCTGTCGCTGGGCCACAAGCAGTGTTTGTTTAATGAATGACCTATCCATTTAGGACCTACCAGACCCTGAGACCCTGAGGATAGCCGGTGAATTGTGAGTTATATGGAGTTTTCCTAAGTTAGTAAACTGATTTCAGTGTTCAGGAGTGATCACAGATCTCTTATACTTCTCACGCAGAGCTGATCTAATTTAATGGCTCGTATACTCTCCCACTAACTACACCGAATTAAGATGTGGTAATTTATTATTATTTTTTAAGATGTGATATTTTAACTTTATTCTCTGAGGTGGAATATTTCTTTAAATGTGACTGGAGCATAAGATTGAAGTGATTATTGCCTAGAATTCTCTTTTATAGGCAGCTTGCTCTTTTTTTTTTTTCCTTGAAAACTTTTGTTTTTGGAGAGTAATCCATCATGTAATAATCATACCTCTAATGACCGCGAAGTCTCTGTGTGAACCCAGATGAGTCTTTGGTGTCACGATTCATTTAGCCTGCGTGCTGACAAACTGATCTTGTATTTGTAGCTGAGGTTTTTCCCCCTCCGGTTTTCCCTGCTCCGCTATTTCTAACAGCTGACCGTTCACTGGGTCTGGCCCTTGGGGTTGATCTCGGTATGCTGCGGCGAAAACCCACCCGCCTGGAGCTGAAGCTTGATGACATTGAGGAGTTTGAGAGCATTCGAAAGGACTTGGAGGTAAGAATACAACTTCTGGACCCTTGGGGATATTGAAAACAATAACTCTAACCTTTGAACTCCAGACCGTTATACCAACAGCTTATTTGAAACCTCTATTTGGAGGCTTTATAGGCATCTGAGACTTGATGTGTTAGTTTCTTGTGGCTTGCTGTACTGTTACAAATTACCACAAAATTGGTGGTTTAAAACAACAGAAATCTATTATTCTTTTACCATTCTGTAGGCCAGAAATCTGAAATCGGTATAACGGGTCCCAAATTAAGGTGTCAGCGGGACCAGGCTTCCTCCGGAGTTTCTGGAGGAGACTCCGTTCCTTGATCCTTTCAGCTTCTGGCAGCCACTGGCATTCCTTGACTCGCGGCCGCATCACTTCAGCCTCCGCGTCCACGATCACTTTGCTTTCTCCTTCTGTCTGTGAACTCTCCCTTTGCCCTCTCTTACAAGGATACATGTGATGGCTATGAGGGCCCACCCACATAATTCAGGATAATGTCTCCCTTTCAGGATCCTTATCACATCTGCAAAGACCCTTTTCCCATATAAGGCAACATTTAGAGGTTCAGGGATTAGGACCTAAGAGCTTTAGAAGTCACCGTTCAGCCTATTGAAATTCACGTGTTAAAACGAAAAACCTCTTGGTTTTTTTCCTCAAGCCGGTTCCACCTCGGTGTTCCCTGTGGGTATCTGTGCAGTTGCTCGAGCAACTCCTGAGTTCCAACTTTTCCTTAACCTTTATTTTTACCCCGTGCGTCTCCACGGTTACAACCCCAGTCCAAGTAACCATCATCTCTCTCTGTACAGTCTCGGTTGCATCTTAAGTGGGCTTCCTACTTCCGTTTTTGTCTTGTTAATCCATTCTCCACCAGGTTTCTAGAATGGTCCTTAAAAATTTTCAGATCATGTCATTCCCCTGCTTAAAACTACTCATGGTTTCCTGCACATAGAATAAATCTCAGTTCCTTATCATGGCCCACAAGAGTTGGTATGTTCTGGCCCCTCAGGTTTTACCTCCTGCTGTTCTCTGCTTTGGCCTCTGTACCCCAGGAACACTGGCTTTCCTCCATTTTCTTGAATATGCCAAGCTATTCATCACTCGTGGCCTTTGCACATGTTATTTCCCTCTCCCCTTTCTTGTTTTTTTTTTTAATTTAATATTTATGAGAGAGACAGAGCATGAGCAGGGGAGGGGCAGAGAGAGAGGGAGACACAGAATCCAAAGCAGGCTCCAGGCTCCGAGCTGTCAGCACAGAGCCCAGACTGGGGCTTGAACTCAAGGACTGCAAGATCATGATCTGAGCCAAAGTCAGATGCTTAACCAACTGAGCCACCCAGGCGCCCTCCTCTCCCCTTTTCTGCATGTCTGTTTAAATGTCACTTTCTCAGTCGGAGATGCTGCTTCTGACCTATCCAAGTCATTCCCATCCATGCTGTCAACCAGCTCATTAGGGTCTCTCAAAGCACTCTATTCTTTTCTTTCATAGCATTTATTATAATTTACAGTGGTTTGTTTGTTTATTGTAAAAGCATTTATACATTAGGAGCCTTGATTGTAAATCATGTCTGTCTGCTTCGCTGTCAAGTTCCCAGCGTCTGGTATCATGGTAGGAGCTCAGTAGGTTTTGTTTTGTTTTTTTAAGTAGGCTCCACGTGGGGCTTAAACTCATGACCCTGAGATCAAGACCTGAGTTGAGATCAAGGGTCAGACACTTAACCAACTAGCCACCCAGATGCCCCTCAGCATGTTTTTTTTTTTTAATTTTTTAACGTTTATTTATTTTTGAGAGACATAGAGACATAGTGTGAGCAGGGGAAGGGCAGAGAGAGAGGGAGACACAGAATCCGAAGCAGGCTCCAGGCTCTGAGCTGTCAGTACAGAGCCCGACGCGGGGCTTGAACTCACAGACCGTGAGATGATGACCTGAGCTGAAGTCGGCCGCTTAACCGACTGAGCCACCCAGGCGCCCCACCTCAGCATGTATTTTTAAGTGCAGCTTATCCGCCAGTATTGGATGTCCATTAATAAGACTTAAATTCTTTAGCAACCTGCAGAATAAAGTTGACTCCTTAGGATGGTATACAAGGCCCTTTGTGGCATAGTCCTTGGTCATCTCTCCGTTTTATCTTCCACTGACACATTATCTTTAATCTCAGTGTCTCTGCGCACTCGGTTCTCTTTCCCCGAAATGCCCTTTCAGTATGGTTTAAACGTCAGCTGTAATGAGTCTCGTAAAGTGTTGGCATAACCGAACTTTGACTCTGCAGAATCAGCTTACTATTGAGTTAGTCTTTCTACTAAAGGCAATTATCCAGTGAGTTTGACCTGTTTGAGAGCAACTTAGGGAGGAATAGTTTTGCCCTAAACTAAACTTAAATGAAACCAGGAGGAACTGCTATTTCATTTGGTACTTTAAATTAGTTTAATTACATTTTGATGACTCTGGATTCTGAAACAGTCAGCAGTTATTCATGATGGGAAGCCTTTTAAATGATTTCATGCCATTCGGATATTCTCAGTTACTCATGGCTTATAAAGTAATAGTATCCTTTGCCTTTTAACCTGTTTTCACTAAGGTATTTGGGGAGAACTTTGTAATGTTACTTATTGGTAATGTAGACTAACTAGAGAGTAACTCCGAAAGGTCATTTTATATACATACACACATACATATATGTACAAAGTAGTATCTTTTTCGGCATACTTCTGTGATGTTGGCATTTAAATGCGGAGTTCATTAGTAAGTGGTGAAGAATGGCGGGGCTTCCAGTGCTTAGAGTAGTCAAGCCACTCTCCTGAGGAACGCTAGATAAAACATTTGCTCATTCTCTCAGGGAGTGTTATTATCTAATGCCATTTTTATAGTCAGGTAGCAGCAGTTATGGAGTGAGTGTTTGTCTCTCTTTGAAAATGATCAGAGGGGCGCCTGGCTGGCTCAGTCAGTGGAGCATGCCACTCTTGATCATGAGGTTGTGAGTTCAAGCCCCACATTGGGTATAGGGATTACTTAAAAATAAAATCTTAAAAAACAAAAAAAGTGACCAAATTAAAACATTAACTTGAATTCTGCAGTTTCTTGTGATGTAAGAGCCAGACCTTTTACCTGAAAACAAAATGAAACCTCGAAACTCATTCGAGCCTTTTGAGAAGACAGCACGAAACCTTGTATTCCTGTGTTCCGTGTAATTTCATGGTGTCCGGGAAGCTGTTAATTTCTGGTGGTTATTGCTTTGCCACTTAATTTTTCCATCTATTCTCTTGAATAATACATTTACTGAAACAGCCTTCCCTCCCTCTTGTCTGCCAACTGTTATTTATCTTTTTTTTCTAGTTTTATTGAGGAATAACTGGCATACATCACTGTGTAAGTTTAGGAGGTAGAGCGTGACGGTGTGATCGACAGATACTGTGAAATGATGACCACAGTAGGTTTAGCTAACGTCCATCTTCTCATTGTTATCTTTCTAACTGCAGCTTCCTGCTCTGAAGCTCTACCAGTACACATCCAATTCCTCACTTCTTTGTGTCCCTTTAGTAGTGTAGACTTAGCTCTGTCATAGCCACGATCACCCTGTGTCACAGTCCCTTTACCTGTTTCCCAGTTAGACTGTGACATCTTGGAGGGTAGGGGTTATATCTTTTCTCACTAGATCCCTATATCCCCCTTGTACCTTTATTTAAACCTAGGATTTCAGCTTATTATTCCATAGGCCCTAACCCTAGCCTTTACCCTATGCCTAGTGCATGGTAGATGCTAAATAAATGTTTGGTGATGGAAAGAATGCTGCCTAAATCCTAACACTTTTACACTTTCAGAACCGTAAGAAACAGAAGGAAGAAGTGGATGTCGTAGGAATCAGTGATGGAGAAGGTGCCATTGGGCTCAGCAGTGACCCCAAGAGCCGGGAACAAATGATTAATGATCGAATTGGTTATAAACCCCAACCCAAGCCCAACAATCGTTCATCTCAATTTGGAAGTTTCGAATTTTAGAGGCAGATTATCTTGCATGCCAGAGCCCTGGAATGGGGTAAAATGATGGCAGAAGTACGAATAAGATTTGGAGAATTGAGTGCTTGAAGCCAGCAGAATGTTTTACCTCCTGCAGATGAGGTAGCCGCTGCTTACCTTTCACTCTAAGTGGAAATCCAAACTCTAGTTTATCTCTGAAAAATTTGACTCTATAAAACTTGTCTTTTGTTTTTAAAAATAAATCTATTTTTGGAAAAGTGTGCAACACCCTTAATGAAGTATAAGAACGGTACTGTTAACCCCAAGACTTTTCAAAGGTAATTGCTCCAAGAGGTAACATTCTTCCCACCTTTATTGAGTGTTAAGCACAGGACACTTCCAGTTGATCCCTGTCACTGACTCGTTCAACTTACTTATTTTCTGTTATGTGCCAGGTACCATTTTAGGCATTTAGTAACATCAGTGAACAAAATCTAAGATCTCTGCCCTTGTGGAGATTAGATTCCAGTGATTTCGTGTAAATGTGATCAAGCTGGGTTTTCAGAATCTGTTTACAGAATGGCTTTGTTGCTAGTTTGTGTGTAATTTGGGGGGACAGGCAGTGGAGGGAAACATGATAATCGGAATGCTAACAATATTCCCATCACTCCAGCTTACCTTCCTTTTCCAACTTGCCTGATTTTTTCCACCAGGAGCCAATCTGAGAGGGTAATTTAGAATCATTGGGGGGGGGGGGACCTGGCTGACTCGGTCAGGAACATGTGACTCCCATCTCGGGGTTGTGGGTTCAAACCCCACATTGGGTGTAGAGATTACTAAAAAAAAAAAACTTAAAAAAATCATATCCTCTAGTTTTCACTGTTTAATTCAACTATACAGTGAACTGCTAACTGTGTTAAAAGGAACCTTGAGAATAATCAGTTTATTTTTTTTAATTTTACTTATTTTGAGAGACTGTGCATGCATGTGCACACTTGAGCAGCAGAGGGGCTGAGAGAGAGAGAAACCCAAGTAGGCTCCTCATTGTCAGTGCAGAACTCAATGTGGGGCTCAAACTCACGAGCTATGAAGTCATGATCTGAACTGAAATCAAGAGTGAGCCACTCAGGGGTCCCTGGAATCATCAGTTCTGAAGAGACTCTTTAGCAAGATTTTACCCAGTTCTAGGGGGTAGTTTAAGGCTGGGTAGTAAGAATACGGGAGAGGCGGGGCACCTGGGTGGCTCAGTCTGTTGAGCATCCAACTTTGGCTTAGGTCATGATCTCATGGTTCATGATTAAGTCCCACATTGGGCTTGCTGCCGTCAGCAGAGCCCCCTTGTGCTGTCCCCCTCTCTCTGCCCCTCCCCTGCTTGCACACTCTCTCAAAAAAAAAAAAAAGGGAGAGGCAGCGATAGAAAAGGATATATGGTTTCTCTTCCTCCAACTGTTCTCTTTCAAAACCTTTATTCTAGTTTGATAAAGGACCTTCAATTCTGTTATGGTCTTAAAGACACAGCAAGAGTAAGACTCCAGATAGGGAAATTGAGTACATTACCCTGAATCCTGCAAAGGCCTGGACAGAAGAGACAAAAAAAAAAAAAAAAAGAATTGAAAAACTAGCCTCTGAGTAGGCACAGAAGCGTGAAAACATTGAGCCTCCTTAGTTTCTTCTTCCCTCCGATTAGCCAACGCTCAGAGGCTGTACATGTAAAGACACTGTACGGAGTGCTTTGTGCCGACTATCTCATTGAATCTTTACCTCCTGTGAGAGTACTAGATCCTGATTTTACAAAAGGGAAACTAATGCTCAGCTATTGAGGAGAGCGGAGATTTGAACTCAAGCACACTGATTTCTGAACCCGTATTTCTAGACTATTGCTGCACTGCTCTCCTATTCCCCCCCTGCTGGGTCTGGAATGTGAGGCTATCAGGGGCAGAGTTAATGGGATGCCATTCCAGTCTCAGTAAATTTCCATGCCGTTTTATGTATAGAGAAGGAGACATTTACCAGATGAGTACATAATGGCTTATTGCACCATAAATCCTAGACACAACTGAAATCCCATACATAAATTGTATTATTCCTTAGGTCCTGGTTTCATTTCCAGAAGATGGTCAGGTGCTTTTGAAGAGATACTAACCTCATTGAGAAGACCGTAACGTTCAGTTCCTGAGAGCTGGAGTAAAAATCACCAAAAATATACTTACTATTGTTTGGTTGCCTAGTTAAGCGCTAGGTGCTTTATACATAATGCTCCTAAGTTGAAAATGTTACTATTACTGTCTTTGTATAAACAAGAACACTAAGGTTTAGGGATTATTAAAATTACTTGTCGAAAGTCACTTTTTAAAAAAAATTTTATTTTTGACAGGGTACGAGCAGGGGAGGGGCAGAGAGGGAGCCACAGAACCCGAGGCAGGCTCCAAGCTCTGAGCTATCAGCAGAGCCCGACGTGGGGTTCAAACTCACGAACCATGAGATCAGGACCTGAGCCGAAGTTGGATGCTTAACCAACTGAGCCACCAGGTGCCCTAAGGTCACACTTCTAGTAAGTGGGGGAGCCAGGATTCAAAACCAGGTATGCTTGACTCCATGCTCATACTACACTATGGAGATGACGAGGAATGGTCCTGGATGGGAAGATACCTTCTGGGGGCCAGTGAGAAGGAATGGCAGATAACAGCAGCATTCTGGCATTACTGAGGGGATAGGCAGGGCCAATGCTCACCTCAAGGCTTGGTGGTGAAGATCCTGGAGGCCCAGCTCAGGGCCTCTTGCCCAATAGCATAAACACAGAAGGGATGAGGATATGATGGGTTAGCTTTTAAATTCAGGAATCCTTGGTATACTGAGATATTTGCAGCTTCATGAAGACCTTGTCTCCTGTGCAAAATGTCACTTAGATCTTCTGGCACATGTTAGCTTGTCATTTTTAAGGAGTAGGATGAAAATGTAAAGGGATCATAACACTAAAAAGTCTGACATCTTAAAAACTGATGGTAATGGCCAACAAAAGACCCCTTACTCTACTATCACTCTGGGCAGAAAGACATGCATAGAATCACAAAATCAAAATATTTTATTTTGTTCTTTTACATATGACACTGTTAAAACATTCCTACTACAGCAATACTGCTCTCCAGGAGCTTACAATCTAAAACAGTCAACATTAATTGTAGACTCAGTGATTAAGGCATTATATCAAATGCAGACTTTGTATCTTTAGATGTATCTTCCGAAAGAAACAGCTGGAGAGAGCAGGATCAAAATTAAAGGACATGAATGTGTAACCCCTGCCCCCTCCCCTTCCAGTTCCTTGTAAGAAACTCCGCAAGGCTAGATCCCAAGCCCAGAGCCTCACAGTCTGAAACAGAATTCCAGACAGCCATAGAAGTAGTGAAGAAACCTTAATTTTTAATTCACTGTTGGACACAGAGGATTTCCTGTTGTGGACAAAAAGGGGCTGATTTTCCTCCGACACAGATTGGAGACCACCTAAGATTTTGGGACTCTGTGGGTGGTGCTAGTAGGTAGCCCTTTACTCAGCTTTATAGAAATTCCGGCAGGACAATTTCTCCTCAAAGCGTGCTTAAGGGTCTCTACAGTTTAGCAACTTTCGGTGGGTATCTAGATCAACTGCACAGCAATGTCCACTGCATCAGGAGGGCTAGGAAGATTAATAGGCTAGATGCATGGGATTAAAGGCTGAAAAGACAAAGGAAGAAAGAAAAGCCAAAGAAATGGCGATATAGTCTTCTAAGAGATGTTGAAAAGGGAAGGAGGAAAAGAAATTTGGATCCAAAAGGAACAAAGAAGTCAGGCACTAATTCCTCGACAGGGATACACAAATCAAAGTCAATGAGATCATTCTACTAACACAATCCAGGAGCTCAAGAAAGATGGAATTTAAGGTTTAAATTTTTTTCTCCTTCACTAGCTTCTTCCTTTGGCAATGTAATCTAAGAATTGCTGGAATTCAGGTTTTTCATGACACTTGATCTTGACTACCTGGAGACCTATCCCACAACGATGTTTCTCTACTGAGTTTCAAACTCACAGCACTTTATCTTAACTGGCCTTGATTCTTCTTACCTTACCGATAAGGTCCTGTTTCTGAAAAGGATATTTTATAGCAGCTCATGCCAAGAATTCCAGAGAGCACCAGGGTCACTATTAAACATTGAGTCTTATTTTCTCATGGTTTTATTATTCCTTGGCTTCTGAGATAATAACTGGCTATTTACACCTTCCTGTTGGACTCTGTCGCTATCTGTCATTCACTCTGCTCTTGTTAAATATCAGCTCTTCAAGGGGTTGGAATGAGAGAAAAGCACAAAACTCTAAAACTTTGTTCTTAGATTTTACCCTCAATCCAGGAAGCTGATAACTCCCTCTCTCTTGGTTTAAAGCCATAAGCCATGGAAGTACACATTCCCTGCCCTCCAATATTTAACTGGCACCCACAGAGAAAGTACAAACTTCAAAGCCACAACAGAGACCAACAGAGTAGTTGTGTTTTGTCTCCTCTGCCCTGAGGCACAATTGGAGTCTAGCACCAAGGAGGGCAGGATATAACAGACTAGCACAGAAAAGTCACTTCACGCAGGTAGTTTGGACTGGGAACAGGACTGCAGTGTAAACTATCAACTGAACAGAATAAAAATCCAACGTGGTTCTTCACTGAGAACAAGAGGTTTTGGCCACATGTGATCTAACGAAACCCCCAAGAGTAACAAAGATGATCGTGTAGAAGATGAGGACCTGCTTGGTGTGGACGTGGATGTTGGGGGCTGAGGAAAATCTGACCATCAGCAGGCCATACCCTCAACCTCTCCAAAGACAGGGCTGGGCTTTTGCCCTTCCGACCCATGACGAGCTGATTATTATACTGCAGATCAAAGGTCCTCAATCTTCAAGCTACTAAGAAACCAAAGATATTTAAAAATAAAGACTAGTGATTTCATACATACTGGTCAAAGTTACTTTGGCTATAGCCCTTGGGCACATATACACACAGCTGGAACTGAATAGATGTTTCTGGAATGATTAAGTATTTACCAGCAGCATTTAGTACACGAGTTAAGCTTAGACATACCACCTACCACCAACAATTCAAATTCCTGTGCCCAATACCAGGTAGCTCACCACACCAGGTGACACTTCCTTAGTTTAAAGCAGAGATTTTCAAAGCCTGGTCCCCTGGCCATCAGCAGAATCAGCACCTGGGAACTTGTTAGAAATGCTGACTTTGGGGCTTGGGGTTGGGACCCTCCAGGTGATTTTGATGTATGTTCAAGTTTGAAAACCACTGGTTTAGACGCCAACACATGAAAACAACAAAAGAAAATGATTTAAACTCTTGCTTCATTCAACTGTGAGAATCCAAGGTACCAAGTCAAAGTAAAGTTATCAATGGTTTTATTTTAAAATATCTATTTCTATTTTTTCAAATTGATTGTCATCTTTTTTTGATTGACAATTACATTCTAATCAAAACGTTAAGGAACACAAGTTCATGAGTCAGCCACCTAAGAATGTACACTTCTGCAAGCCCCAGCCCTGTGTTTCGTCTCAAACCACCCTTCTGCACACTACAAAGGATTCTGGTGCAACACATCACACCTAGGGAAAGGCACAATGTATTTCACCCTTGTCAAATCCAAACACTAGAACTCACTTTCAAGTGTTAAGTTTGGGTTCTGGGTTTAGTTGGGCAAGAATTTTCCTCAGCTCCCAACAATCCTAGCTGAAGTGAATCTCTTTCCATCATCGACCCAGGAGAAACCCACCAAATTCACATATTGTCTGTTAACAAAATAAAAACAGAAGACTAAAAAAGGAAGCAGGTGATCAAGTCCTTGAATAGAGAGCCACATGGCTTGGACAAGAACATGTAACTTGGATCTAAGATGATGAGGGAGGAGAGATTCTGAGGGAATCTTGTCTGAGGGAATCTCAGATCATTAGGAAAAAAAACTGAGGTTTATCACCTTAGCTCAGAGACTAAAAGCTAAACCTCTGTTGAGGGGGGGTGGGGGTGTGTGTGTGTGTGTGTGTGTGTGTGTGTGTGTGTGCGCGCGCGCGCGCGCGCGCGCATGTGTGCATGTAAGGAAATAAGGAAAAGAAGGGAAGATTCGAGTAGGAATCACGTCTTTCAGTCTTGAACTGCTTCCCACTGCGATGGATGAGGCCGCACCAAGGAGCTGAACGTTAATGGCAATGCTCTGTGATGTCCACCACCACCGCCTTCTTCCAGCTGAAGAGAAAGTATCCGGTGCCGGCCCCCGCAGCTACTGCAATGCACAGGTACCCATTGTAGGTCATGAAGATGAGCATGAGGAAGTAGCTGATGACCACCTGGATGATATGCAGCACTGTCTGCAGGAGGTGGGGAAAGCTCAGCATCTGCTGCCTGGGGGACAAAGAGGAACAGAACAATCAGGGCCTCGGAGGAGCATTTGGGCAGCCCTGCGGATCAAGAGGGGGGAACAGTTCTGGTCACCAGTACAGCTTAAGCTGGACTCCCTCACAGCTATCCTGGCAACTCATGGCTTCTTGCAGGTACGTGTGTTGTGTACGGTCCCTGAAGTGAAACATGGTAGGGCCGCCATGTTAACAAGCACTGGCCAGATACGGTAATATGTCTGCAAGAGGAGAGGAGAGGACGGAGGACTCATCCCCCGACTTACCTCCACTTGGATCCTGAGAGGGAAGCCCTAAACCCTCCCATACATATTTGAACATTTTGAGGCCTTCCACCTTTGCAAAGTTCACATTCTAAAAAATGGAAATAGAATTGAGGGTTGGGTAGTATAGTACAAAGTATTTACTAGGAATCAGGAGGCTAGGCTATCTCCTCTGTCACTTACCAGTTCTGTCACCTACCAGTTCTGTCACCTTAGGTAAGTCACAACATGTTTGGGTCTCGATAGCATTGTGCTTACTTGAAAGCAGCCTATCAGTCTATAGGAGTCCTTGAACTCCAGTGTAGTTTTAGGGTTTTGTTTTTTTTTTTTTTAATTTATTTTCAGAAACAGGGAGGAAGAGAGAGAGCGAGCATGTGCAGATGAGTGGGGGAGAGGCATAGAGACAGGGAGAGCCAGAATCCCAAGCAGGCTCCCTGCCATCAGCGCAGAGCTCAGTGCAGGGTCGGAACTTATGAACCATGAGATCATGAGCGGAAATCAAGAGTCGGATGCTTAACTGACTGAGCCACCCAGGCACCCTCCAATTTAGTTTTAAGACCTATATTTCTATTAAAACTCAAAAATCTCGAAAGGCATTTGCCAATCTGTGGGAGAAAACCAGTAATAATTCAAATACTTTCTTTGATGGAATACACGTTTTCTATGCAGTCTTACATGTAAACCAAATGAGATAGAGCTGGGTAGATACAATTTTTTATAGAAAAGAATCAACTGGATTCTGCCATTCTTCTATACCCTGACCTGAGTGTCTTAATTTACATACTACTATTTTGGCAAATATTTTAAAATATGGATTCCTTACCTCCTTCCACAGTGACCAAGGCTTACGATTCACGAATGTTTGTATTCGTGCTTGCAGAGGGTTCCTAACATTCCTCCTTTGGCCTGCTCATGACCCACAACCCAAGCCACCAGAGACAGTTTTAATCAAGGTCATATAGAATCACTAGTAATTC
>PITB01028727.1:0-18743 GCA_004024585.1 Paradoxurus hermaphroditus | reverse complement strand
CTCAGTCAGTGACAAGCCCAACTCTCCATCTCGGCTCAGGTCATGATACTCTCGGTTTGTGGGTTCAAGGTCCACGTCAGGCTCTGTCTGCGGTGACGGCATGGAGCCTGCTTGGGATTCAGTCTCGCCCTCTCTCTGCCCCTTTCCCACCTGCTCTCTGTTTTGCTCTCAAAATAAATAAATAAACTTAAAAACAAGAATTAGATTGACCCTATTCTTTTTAAAACATTTTTTAAAGTTTATATGTTTATTTTGAGAGACAGACAGAGAGAGAGAGCATGAGAGCATGGGACGGGGAGAGAGAGAGGGAGAGAGAGAATCCCAAACAGGCTCCGCGCGGTCAGTGAGGAGCCCGACGCGGGGCTCGATCTCACAAGCCGTGAGATCATGACCTGGGCCAAAATCAAGAGTCAGCCAACTGAGCCACCCAGGCGCCCCTGACCTTATTCTTAATAGGGACACAGGACGTTGGAAGTCGAAGAAGCATTGTCTTAAAATGTTAAGCAGAAACTCCAATCTGGCCAAAGCATCAATCAAATGAGTAGTTAAAATAACATTTCAGACAGGAAAATACTAAAAAATTTACCTCCCGTATCTTTTTCAGAAAAACACTGGTGGATATGTTCCACCCAAACAAGGGAGTAAACAAGCAAATGAAAATGATGAAGGAAGAAAACCAGGAAGGAAGGAAGGAAGGAAGGAAGGAAGGAAGGAAGGAAGGAAGGAAGGAAGGAAGGAAGGAAATATGGTATGCTGGTTATATTTTGCTGTATAATAAGCCACCCAACTATGCAGTGGCATAAAAAATTTATTATGTGGTCAGAAGTTGGAAGAGGACACAGCGGACGGCTCTTTTCTCCTCCACGATATCTGAGGTCTCAGTTGGCATGACTTGGATGACTGAGTCAAATGGCTGGAGTCTGGAATGACAGGAGCCAGAGAATGGACTTCCAATCCGATCCTTTCATTCACACATCTAGCCGTAGGGGGTGCTGTCTGCTGGAGCGTCTGCCGGTACTCTTCCCACAGTGCTCTCAGGGTGGTGGGACTTCTCACATGGTAGCTCAGGACGCTTAGAGCAAGTGTTCGCAGCGAACGAGGGCGGAGCTTCGAGGTTTTTTTCTGGTCTAGCCCCAGAAATCACATAGCATTACTTCTACCACTCTCTATTGTTTGAAGCTGCCGTAAGCCCACCCAGATCCAAGGGGAGGGGACATACGCACCACCATTGGTGGGAAGAGGGCCAAAGGATTGGCAGCCATGTTTGACAACCACCAGATAGGTGATCGGAGAGTGGGGGGTTCCAACACAGAAGAGTAGGAAGAAACAATCCTGGAAGGATTGTCATACACGAAGTCTAGAAAGCAACCAGTGCAGACCTGAAGCAGGAAGACGAGAGATTCTAGGAAGGATGTCATGGGTAGGGGGAGGGGAGCAATAAACGATAAACAAATAAACAAATAAATAAATCTGCTATACTGTATTTTTGACCATACATAGGTTGGAATGTATGAGAATTAGCAATAAGTATATAAAAACTAAGCCAGTGAAAAATGATGTGATTTTGACTCTAGGGGAAAAATGTATAATTATTGTACACTATGTGAATAACATATATGTGTGTATATGTGTATATATATATGTGTATATATATATATATGTATACATATATGATGGAAAAAATAGCCTAAATACAGATTGAGCCAAAAACTGTGATACCACTATTGGGAGAACTGGGACCGATAAAATGAAGGAAGCTAATTTTTAGACATATTATTCTGACTTTCTATTATGATAGACAAGGATTAAACACTTGGAAGGTTGATACAAGAGAAGAAAGGGCCAGAAGAGCCGAGTATGGGTGCTTATGGGGATAATAAGACTGAGGATGTGGAAGGGTTGGGCAACCCTTCTTGTTTGTCTCATAAGTTTTATAGGACTATTTGAGTTTTATTTTTATTTTCATTTATGTATTTATTCATTTTAAGATTTATTGATTTTGAGAAAGAGAGAGAATGAGCAGAGAGAGGGGCAGAGAGAGAGGGAAAGAGAGAATCCCAAGCAGTCTCTGTGCTGCCACCACAGAGCCCAATGCGGGGCTTGAGCCCGCGAACCGTGAGATCATGACCTGAACCCAAACCAAGAGTCATACTGAACCATCCAGGCGCCCCTACTAGTTGATTTTTAAATACATCCCCATGACTTTGTGCTCTATTCATTCTCAGCTGTTCCACTGAAATAAAAATCCAAAGAAATGTGGATATAGCTGACTGACATATCCATAAAAAAAAAAAAAACCAGCAACCATCTTTGGTGGATTAATGGATAAGATTCAACATGGTCCTTCGAAGCCAACTTCCCTTGCACCTTGTACTGAAGTCATTTGAAATTCTAGGCTTTCCCTGAACTTCATACTTTTGTGCCTTAGTAGATGTCCTTCCCTCCGCAGTGAATTCTCTCTCACCTATTCCCCTTCTGGCAAATTCTACTCACCTCCTGGTTAGCCCAAACGCTTCTATTAACTCCCCTGCGTAGCCACGGGAACGGTCATTTCACTCTCTATCCTGTGTATAGCTCTCTATCCTGTGTATAGCTTATAGTGATCCTTTTATGACAGAATATTTCACCTTATGTGTAAATATCTTCCTTTCTTAGAAGAGGCCCTCCATCAGAGGGTTCTTAGAATCCCAAATGCTGCTCTCTTTGAATGCGGGTTGACCTGTTCTGCTCTCTTTTCCCTCACAGGGCATAATTCACGGCATCTTCGACCTTGTCCCATTTTGATTCTTATCCGAGTATCCGAGGCCCGTTAAAAACTCACCCGCATCTGTATTATTTTGCAGCAAACAAATAAAAACAGTCCATGCTATCCCGAGCCAGGCGGGAATTTATATAGGGTTAAGAGAGAAACTAGTCCTTAAATTGATAAACTCTGTGTCTGTCAACAGAAAGTTCCTGAGTTATTCTCAATTTGTTGCTCCCTATTTGAGTCACTTATTCTTTGCTGGAAGAAAGCCTCATCTCCTGATTCAGAGAAAGCCAAGTATAGCTAGATTTCCTGTGACCTCATTAACCGACGATCCACAGAAGATTCCTGCGGGGAGATATGATGGGGCAGACATGGAGGGTAGCAAACCACAAGCTACCCAGTAAGGAATGTTTAGAGACCAAAGATTTCTTATAGATGCCCAAGACACCAATGAATATGTGCTAACCTTTTAACGGCCTTGCTATTATATCGCGGTGTGAACTATGCCAAAAATATTTGCCCCCAGACTGACATTTGTTGTCCCCTAAACCCTGGCGTCGTGTGGAAATTCGGCTGCGAATGGCTGGCTTGCTCTATCTTTCCATGGATTGTAAACACACCAGTGGGTTTTCCGCTCTCGGCCTCGGTTGCCGAGAGAGTGGGGTAGGTGCAGATCGAATGAGAGACCTCTGGAAAGTCGCCACAGTCAACAGAAAGGTCGGGTCAAGAGGAGAAACCTCGGGGCATCTCAGAGCACAGACTTCCTCTCCGCACAGGAAGTCAAAAGGTTCACAAGTTCGCTGTAGGGAGACACGGGCACAGGCGGGGCTGGAAACACTATCACCTTCGTCAGGGATGGATTCTTCTTAATGAGAAACAGCCGCCCTCACAGGACTTCGGGGAAGTTTCTGGTCCTGGAGAAGCGAGAATGCACCATGATGCACACCGAGGGTCAAAATCAGCTTTTTTTGGCCCTAAAGCTGAAGGAAGGAAAACTTCCTCCCTGAGAGTCGCTGGCGGCGTGAGGAAGGCTGCCTACCCGAGGCGGCTTGCTGGCTTCTCGGCATCAAGGCCTCACTGTCACCTGGGCCTATTGTGGCTTTCTGTCACCCGTCTTAAGCAAGAGTGAAGCTCTCTTTAATTAGAAAGACGATGATGTCACGGAGAAAAGAGCCGGAGTGCCAGGCTCCGCACAAAGCCCCAGGCCGCAACTGCAAAGCCACGCCGGAACTTGACATTGAAGTCCAAATGACAGGATACCCTAACATGGCCGCAAAGGGGCTGGGGACACAAAGTGGCCGGCAGGCCGACCTCAGGGACGTTAGAACTCTCCCCACCCTCGGGAGAGAAATTTTATCCAAATCCGGGAGAGTGGATGTTTCTGAGATGGAATTGCATAAACTTTCCAGACAAAACCACCAGGAAAAGCCGTTGAGTGACTCTGCGAGCTGAGGGAAGCGGGGCAAAGTTCACCGAAGTCTAGCGTTTTAGTTTGGTTTCCTGCCTGGAGTCGTTGAAAGTTCCATTTTTTTGAAAACCCTACGATTTCACAGACACGATCTTCGACTCTCTGACGTGTGTGCTATGTAGGAGCAAAGATGGCTCACTCTGTAGGCAACGGGGCCCTTATCCCCCAGCCCTGTATTCCGACCGCCTTCTGTGCGTCCCACCTCTTCATTGGAGAATCCCTCTCAAAGACGTAATTTCCAAACCAGGCTCCTGGCCACCCTGCCGCCATCATCCCCAAACTCCCTCCTCCCAACCTATTTCCAGTCCTCTCAAGGAAACGGCACCACTACTACCCAGGGATTTGCCCTAAAATCCTTAAAATAAGCTTAGACGGTTTCCTCTTCTCCTTTCAATGGATTTACCAAATTCTGTTGGACTTAACTGCTTCGATCAGCTCCATTTTCTCCAGGCTCTCTCTTCGGATTCTTCTCCTCTGTCCCCTGCCCTACTGTCCTAGTCATGTGCCGCTCAGCTGGCCCCCAGGTTCCTCCTAGGACTCTGGTCCCTTTTCCGCATGACTGACAGAGTTAGCTTTCTATAACGTGATGGCTGCCTTATGATCGATCGCTTAAATCGTATATTCCAAAAGTCCACACCGAGGCTAACACGTTGCCTGGCAAATGGAATTTCCTAGCATTGTTACAAGATGTAGCACAACAGGGGCAAAGCAGAGGCAAACGTAAATCCTGGTTTTGATTCCTGCTTTTAACATTTTTCCAGGGCTCGGGGGCTGACGAGTTACTTAACCCGTCTGGAGCCACAGTTTCGGTACCTGTAACAGCAGTAGCAACAAATATATTGACTGGAAGGGTTAAATGAGTTATAAAAGGAAACCGCCTAGCACTGTACTTTCCACGAAGCTTTTGATAAATGCTAGATGATATTATTATTACTGTTGGTACATTAAAATCGCTCACCATAGACACTCACATTCGTTACGCCATAGTTGAACAAAGATTATGGTGAGATGACCTTTTGCAAGAAATTCTGGGGCTTGTGACACTTTCAGGAACCTGGTGCATAAATCCTAAAACCTTACTCCTAACAGGATGGGTGACACTTCCAATCTCACGTGACTAAGACCAGATTTTAGTCATTCGTTAATTGAAAAATTCTGTATTGTCCCTCTAAAATGTGTCAGACACTGGGGCCAGGTCTTATCCAACTTCGATTCCTTTGTTATAACAGAAAACTTCCTAGCACCTATGAGAGATAAAAACACGTGTTTAGAAATGAAAACACCTATTGTTTCTGTCTCTGAAAGCAAACAAAATTAAACACGAATGCCACGAATTCTACAGAAGTTAAAAATTATATAGTTCATGCTTCTTAAGACATTCTTACAATCCCACCTAAATGTTTCCCAAACCCTCGAATGAATTATCCAAAACACGCTGGATAACATGTATTTTTCCTGGTATAAGTAGCCTTCTTTGATCTGGGTTTAAAAATGGACTCCATCCAAATGTCATGAAAACCTTCATTCTTTTCACATTATTTAGAGTCAAAACGTATTATTTCCTGACGTCTTTGGTAGCTGGGATTATATATCATGTATTTTAGCCTTAAGAGTACTGTAGAGTTAAAAAATATTAAGAAAGCACCCCAGAAGAATTTTGTTAAGCAATCGGTAGATAAAAGATAAACGGGCAAAGGGAGAGATCTTAATAGCTAAATGATTAACATATCAAAACAGCTATTTTTCTCGGGCCAAGAGATAAGGTTTGGATTTGGGCCAATAGCTCTTTTCGAATCAAATTAGGTTTGTTAAATGGTTTCAGATTCCTGAGGGAGGGGGCAGCCCTGATGTTAACCTGGAGGCACTGAGTGAAGGTCATAATTTCAAAGACATTTTCGCAGGGGTGAGTTGAACCGGTTCGGGTGAAAACCCAGTAACAGCCCTGGGCGCTGGATGGCTATGACTCCGATCTAAAGGGAAGTTTTATCTCTGGCAAGTCCAAGTCGCCAAAAGGATAAGAGAAAAGTTTAAGTGTAGGGGGTTCTCTCTTAGATGTGGTCTGGACTGCATCTAGTGGGATTTCTTGAAACCTCCATATGGGGATGAGGAACGGGAAAGCGCCCAAGTCAAAGCAGAATTGCTGGGGAAGCAGGGCTGGAAATTTCAAGGGGTTTGTGTTTGTCCCTGTCCATCAAGCCTCTTTGCAAATTGCATCTATTTTAGAATTGCTTGTTGTTATTGTTCTTGTTTACGGACGGTAAGAAAATACCAGAATTGATAAAATACGGAGAAGTGGAAGTTGGAAAATTCAAAGTGCCACCCGGAGATCAATTACAACACATGTTTTGGTTTGTTCTCTTCCTTCCTCCATCCTTTCCTTCCTTCTCACCCATCCGTCTATCCACCCATCCTTCCTTCCGTTCATCTGTCACCCACACAGCTCTTTCTCGCTCCTTTTTTTAAATGTTTATTTCGTTTTGAGAGAGAGAGAGAGTGAGTAAAGGAGGGGCAGAGAGAGAGGGAGACGGAGTATCTGAAGCAGGGTCCGCACTGTCAGCAGAGAGCCCAAGTCCAAAGTGGGGCTGGAACTCACGAACTGTGAGATCGTGACCTGAGCCAAAGTCACATGCTTACCCGACTGAGCCACCCAGACCCACCCCCCCTCCCCAACACCTCTTTCTCTTCAGCTCTTTCTCTGTCCTCATGTAGTTGCATGCCTCTGTGGTCTGTTATACAAAGTTTGCCCTGTCACTGCTTTTCAGATGTTTTGACTCTTATTCTCTAATTTTGCATCCTTTAATGCAGGGGGCCTTCTGGCTGGTCTAGTGTAGGGAGGAAGAAATTTTATCCTTCCCTTCAAGGTTCTTCCAGCTGGTTTAGGAATTAACTTGACAAAAGAGGAATGAACAGGAGAATAAACCCAAGTTTTATTATGCGCATGCGGGGAGGCCTAATAACAAATTGAAACCTAAAGCATTGACCCAGGCAGACGTATTTAATTGACAGGATTAAAAAGACAACAACAACAATAACAACAACTTCACCTCCTGAGCGTCAATTAGGAAGGAATTCTAAAGACACTTTGGGCAAGGGAAGTAAATTAGTAAGCAGAAATGGGCATTGTTTATACAGCCTGTCAGCTCTAAATTCCTTATCTCTAGTGATAAGGAAATCTCTCTAGTCCTGGTACAGGGAAGGCAACTTTCACACAGGGAGATTTATTTCCTACTTTCAGGGGCACGGAGGAGGGTCTCTGTGCCCTCCTTGTGCAAGCTGTCTCTTCAGTAACTTTTATTTAAAATGATCACTATACCAAGGAAAAATAAATAATAATCAGTATACCAAAGTGGCACATTTGGGGCGGCGTGCCCTTGGCCCCGGCCCTAGGCAGGGTGGTGCCTGGGAATGCACGGCCCTTATGTCTCTGTAAAAATCCCCTGCAATCGAGAAGTTGGTGTTTCTCTTAGTTTCGTGAAAACGAAAACGCAAAATCGCACACAACTAGAGGGGTTTGTACTAAGGATCCCTTTTCCATTTCTGCCTGCAAAATTATATCCACAGCGACGCCTTTGTTCATTCCCTCATGTCTCTCTAGATGTGAGCCTCTGGTGGCTCCTTGTGTCTCAGAGAGCTTGTTCCGTAGGGCAGGAGTAGAAGTGTATCTGTCAAGATCCTCACAGAGGCATCTCGAAGGACAGGTAATTTATGATTAGTAACTCTAAGTCACAGTGTTTAATATCTTCATAGGTGTTCTAATTTTATTTACAAAGTTTTTTACATTCATCAACTCAGCTGGGACTGGTACAAAGCTGCTTTGGATGGTGAGTCAAGGTGCCTTGAATTCTGTTCCAAGTTTTGTCACAACTATTTCCCTTTATAAGCACTTAAATTCTTTGGGCCTTGGTTTCTCTATATATGAAAGGGACAGAGTTGGTGCTCAGTGGACCAGACGCTGGCTAAGATCATTCTCAGCTCGGCAGTTACACTGTATTATGAAGGTTTAGATGGCCCCATATTGGATGGACATTGAGACGTTTCCATCAAAAGCCAGTCAACAGTCAACGTGCCAGGGGCACACATTCAGAAGAAAACAGAGGCTATACTAATTCAGGTCGTCGGGGGTCAGAAGGAAGATCAGGGTCTGCTTTCCACAAACAAAGTTGTCAATTCTGCTAATACGGTTCTTCCGTACCTCTCTCGGTCCCTTGGGTGAGATGAGCTAAGTGAGTAGGGGTAAGTGTGTATAGATAGAGGTTAATTTATTACATCCATACTTCACGGGGTGGCCGGCACCAGTTGGTACTTCCTGAATAGCCCCAGAAACAAATGCCAGATGGAGCAATGGTCGGAGAGAGAGCACAAGCTCTACTCGGTCTGGGCCCACAAGGGCCTCCTACGAGAGCTGTGGTGTTTGCTCCCAGAGAGCAGAGTCCGCGAGCGCAATGTGTTTCCTGCTTTCAAGGGCACAGTTTACTTACTCGTGGTTCTAGGCCTGGGCATTCAGCCACAGCTATTGCCCTGCCGTGTGTACTCAGGGGGCAGGGAGGGAGGGGCCGCTCCTGGGAACGGCTTTCTGTTCCCCACTCGTCATGCCGTGCCGGGTCCAAGGAAAGGAAGAAACCATTTCACCTGCGACATTGATAGAAGTGTTTTTCTCTCAACTTCATTGTTATTGACATAACCCCGGTCTGCAGCGATGACTTAAGCAAAGACTGGAGACTCTAACGCTTCTGTGCCTCTCATTTAAAAGTGGCTTAGGGGGCATCGGGGTGGCTCAGTCGGTTGAGCCGTCGACTTCAGCTCAGGTCACGATCTTGTAGTGGGTGAGTTCGAGCCCCACATGGGGCTCACTGCTGTCAGTGTGGGCAGAGCCCACTTCGGATCCTCTGTCCCCCTCCCCCCACTTGTGCTCTCTCTCAAAATAAACATTTAAAATAATAATAATAATAATTAAAAAAATAAAAGTGACTTAGAATGTATTCCCTACTTCCACATGAGTTACCAAAACAGAATACCGGAGTGAATTACCCAAGGCCACTTGGCAGGCTGGTGGGTTCAACCCCTACATGGCTGGCACTCACAACCGGCCTGGTTGGCGGGACAGTGCAAGGATCTACCCACCAAGCCCCTCCACCACCGTATTCTTACACAACTCTCTGTTTACCCCTTCCCAATGCCTGAAATTCCCAGAGTTGAGAGTCCTTAGGGTGTGTTAAATTTCCCCGATCGAGATCTACATCTTAGGGTAGGAAGAGCACTCTGAGCTTTTATCCAACATTTGCCTTAGTGGAGTATTCTTCCTCATACCACTTTCCGAGAGCATTAGCTAGAAGCCAGGCCTTCCTGGAACAAGGCAGGCAGGAGACACCTCACGGTGCTGGGGGAGAAGGGAGGAAAGGCCAGAGGTGGGGATCTGCTCAAGACAGACGTCTCCTTGTTACAGGCTGGTCCCGGCCACCCAAGCTTGCAACTTCATTCGCGCATCTTCCTCCTTGGAGTGTGTTTAAAATACCAAGCCATCAAATAGTCTGGGAGTTGACATGTTCAATTAAGTTGAGGTTTACTTTTTTTATTTACCTATTCTCTTCACCGATTCTCCTACCGCCCTCTGTCCCCCTAAAGAGAAGCCACCCCAAGGACGGGTCCCCACGCTCTTTTCGTGCCACACCTCCCTTCTCATTTCGGGTCCCTCTCGGGCTTTCGGCTTTAAGTATCACAGCAAGGAGGGCACACCTCCCCAGTTCCTCTTCGACTCAAGGGTCGGTAAACTTTTTCTGCAAAAGGCCAGATAAGACGTATTTTCGGCTTTGTAGGACACACAGTCTCTGTTGAGACGACTCAGCTCTGTCTTCACAGCATGAAGGCAGCCAGAAACAACACGCAAATCAACAGGCATGTCTGTGTTCCCATAAAACTGTATTCGTGAACACTGAAATCGGAATCTCATGTGATTTTCACTTATCGCAAAATATTATTTTTCTTCCATTTTCTTTCCTTCAACCATTTAAAAATGTAAAAACTACTCTTCATGAACCTTTACAAAAGCAGACCGTGATCTGGATTTGGCCCACAGGAGGGAGTTTGTAGACCCCTGTTCTAACCAATACCTCTCTTCATGTTCCATTCCTCCTGTGGTCCAAAACCACCCCAGACTTGACATTTATAAAAAGAAAATCACCCTGTCCTTTATCCAGCCCACAAAATAGCTGCTCTTCCTAACATCCTTATTTCTCTTAGGACACCAGAATTTTCCCAGGGACCCAGGCTGGCATTGTCAGGGACACCTGAGCTCCCATTTGTCATCGCCTCCCCCAATCTGGGTACATGCGACACCAGCATTCCCAATCTGGTGGCTGGCCCCCTTGCGATGCTTCTAGCATCTGTCCCTCTCTCCCACACAAGATATTCTGTAGGTTCAAATTAATCCTCATAGAGCAAGACTTTCGTCATCGAACCCCCTTCAATGTCTACCATTTCCTGCACACGGTGACCCAGCCCACAGGACCTTCCACATGTTGAGGTGCGGTTTTCCTTTGGTGGAGTTTTCTAGTTTTATCCCTCTCTATTTCCCTACACAGACCCTCTGTGCAAACCAAAATGGCCAGCCTCCAACAGGCGAAATCGACACACGGGGGGAGGGGGATTCCTACCTCTATGCCTTTGCCCCTGATCTCCCCTATCTCTCCTGACCCCCAAACTCCTTTTCCTAGACCCGTGGTCCTATAAAAAGACTCACGGCCCACCACGATAAGATATCACCTCACGCGCACCAGGGTGGCTCTCATAGAAAGACTGACAGGACCCAGTGCTGGCGAGGATGTGGAGAAATTGGAACCCTCACACAATGCTGGTGGGAATGTAAAATGGTGCGGCCACTTTGGAAACCAATCTGGTAGCTCTTCAAAAGATTAGACATAGAATTACCATATGATCCAGCAATTCCACCCCCAGGTATATACCCAAGAGAAGCGGGAAAAAAAAAAAATACGTCCGCACAACAACTTGTACACGTAGGCGTACAAGAGTATTCTTCGTGGAAGCCAGAAAGTAGAAACAATCCAAATGGCCATCGACTCAGGAATGGACAAACACAAAAGGTCACATGCTCTACGATTCCATTTACATGAAATGTTCACAATAAGCAAATCTACCGAGCTAGAAAGTAGATTCACTGTTGCCTAGGCCAGGGGTGGGACTGAAGGAGTGGGGGAAATGGGGTACATTACTGGTAATGGGTACAGGGTTTCTTTCAGGACTAAAGAAAATGTTCTAAAAATGATTGTCGAGGTGACTGTTGCGCGACCCCATGAATACAGTAGAGACCACTGAATTGTACCCTTTTAAATGGGGGAAACATACGGTATGTGAATCACAGCTCAATACAACTGTTAAAAAAAACAACAACAAAACGTGTAACCAAATCAGACCGTTATAACTGGACTGTCAAAGAAAAGGTTATCTTCATTTTGTAGCCACATTATTATGTGTTCCGCTCAGTTGATGGTATACATACTACTTTAAGATTTTCTTTCCTGCCTGTATTTTAATTTCCCAACTCCGCTTTAAACTCTCAAGTTTTTGCATATGGACGCCTGTGTTGGTTGATTTAATTCAGAAGATGATTCTGAGTAATTAAAATATAGTAATTTAAATCAAACCAGAGCAGGAGATGATAGGTTATAGACTGTGTGTCAAACACAACCCACAAGCTACCATATTGATGTGAAATGATGAATTCGGGGCAAAAAATTTTGGTTTCATTTGTGAATTGATACATCTGGCTTTTACTATGGTGCAGCCCTTGGACATTGATAGACTGAGCCTGGGCTCTCTCTCTCTGATTTATCGCAAAGTGCCTGGGAAGCCAGATAATTGTTTGTGCTTAGGTTGGAACCTCCACATTCATAAAGCCAAAGAATGGTGGAATCACATATGTTTTTTATTAAAAAAAAATTTTTAATGTTTATTTTTGAGAGAGAGAGACACACAGAGCATGAGTGGGGGAGGGGCAGAGAGAGAGGGAGACACAGAATCCCAAGCAGGCTCCAGGCTCTGAGCTGTCAGCACAGAGCGCAACATGGAGCTCAAGCTCACGAACTGCGAGATCATGACCTGAGCTCATATACATTTTTGAAAATCTATCATTTATGACTGCTGCGGGCCTACGATGTGCATAGCATTGGATCCAAAGACTATTTAAGCAAATTCGGTAAGTAATAAATGACCACGTTAGCGTGGCCATCAGCTTTCTACGTACTAAACACATGGTACTCTAAATTCCAATTGCTAACAATTTGTTTTTTCCTAAAGGTTGATATTTGGTGCATGGTTTCTTAAAAGAAATCAATTAATACAATATGGAAGTGTGTTTCATAGATCTCTATTCAACCTATATTGACTAGGTCAGCAAGAAATTAAGTATCTGGAAACGGCTAGAATCCTCTTCATGTGTAGCCTTCTCTGGAGAGCGACCATGATCCATTTCGTAAGTTGTATCCAAGTAAATGCTCCCAACCCAAGAGTCAAGTTACCTGAAGGGTATTCTAGGGTCCCAAAGAATTGTCTAGCCTAGACTACTGTTCAAAGATGCAGTGATATATTAAATTATTATTAGTAAGTTTTGACATCAGAGAAATATCATTTCGGAGAAACTCAGAAATCACTTGCCTCTCAAATGTCTCAATTTAAGACCTCAGAAACCTGTTACCCAAAAAGGACCTCCATGGGTAAGCATCTAGCCCAGCTGCCTGCCTCATCGGCAAGTGAAGATATAAAGCCAAAGCTGTAGGCAACGCAGGGCCCACGAGAGGCCAACTTTCCACAGATTGCTGAGATTCCAGCCTCATTTTCAAGATTGCTCAACTCCTTGAGGGCCACCCAGGGTCTAGGCAAGCTGGCCAAAGTGAGAGTTCCTCCCTAGAGGTGTAGGGCCATGGCTGTAGCTAATTAAAAGCATTATCCATTTGTTTGGAATGCCTTCTCTGTGTACTCCCCGGGAACCTGAAATGGTGGTGAGCAAGTACTCAAGAATTGGAATCCTAGCTGATCGTACTGGCTTTGCCTTAGAGACTGTATTAATTTCTTATGGCTGCTGTAACAAATTACCACAAATTTAGTGGCTTAGAACAGCACAAATTTGTTACCTTACAGTTCTATAGATTAGAAGTCTGGCATGGATCCCACTAGGCCAAGATCAAGGTGTCAGCAAGGCTGTTCCTTCTGGAATCTCTAGGGGAGAATCCATTTCCTTGCCTTCTCTGGTTTCTAGAAGCCACTGGCATTCTTTCATTTGTGACCCCTTCTTCCTTCTTCAAAGCATCACATCTTCCAATCTCTCCCTATCTTCCTCGTTTAAGGACCCTTGTGATTGTATTGCTTCCACCAGGTTTGTATAGAATAATCTCCACATCTCAAGATCTTAAGCAATCTACAAAATCCCTTTTGTCATGTAAGGTAATATATTCGTAGGTTTCGGAGATTAAGACATGGACATATTTGGGGGCCATTATTCTATCCCAGAAACACAACAAAGAGGAGACTTCTTGAATATTAACATCGTTCTCATCGTCACTGCCTTTAAATACCTACAATGGTCTGGTCGTGGGCAGTGCACACTCTACGCCCATCACTTCATGTTATCCTTAAACCACACTGGAGCTTAGCGTTGGGGCACCCATTTTACACGTGGTAACACTGAAGCTCTGGGGGGCCTAATGACTTAGTGAGTCCCACAACTTTGAGTCCAGTCACCTCTTCATGCAAAGATCATGATTTTAAACATGATCAGAGAGGGGCGCCTGTGTGGCTCAGTCGGTTAAGCATCTGACTTCAGCTCAGGTCATGATCTCCCAGCATGTGAGTTCGAGCCCCGCGTCGGGCTCTGTGCTGACAGATCCTGGAGCCTGCTTCGGATTCTGTGTCTCCCTCTCTCTCTGCCCCTCCCTGACTTGTGCTCTCTCTCTCTGAAAAATAAAGAAACATTAAAAAAACACACACACACACACCATCAGGGAATCTGTTTGGCTTCTCACGTCACTATAACCATTTCCACCTGGGGTTGTGGAAACACCTTGTCCTCATCTTTCCACCTTCCGTCTAACCCCAGTCTAAAGCAGCCACTTGTAGAGACTGGGAGCCACCCCTGAGAAACATACAGATTGGATAAACTATGTCTGCAAAAGTTTGGCTTATGCCATGACTGTGACAGACCTCTTAGATTCGCCTGCCTTGTATATTTGGATTATGCCTACTAAATCTCAGAATGTTCCAGAAAAACTCAATTCATCACTATTCCCAACTGGGCACATAAGGTTTCTGGGTCATGAAAATGTTTTTCTAAAGACAGAAGAGATTGGGCATCTTCTATGTTAGGGGGGTAGAGGCAGAAGAGAAGAACAATTATTATTTTTTAATGTTTACTTATTTTTGAGAGAGAAAGAGAGAGAGAGCGCGAGCATGAGCGGGGGAGGAGCAGAGAGAGAGGGAGACACAGAATCCAAAGCAGGCTCCAGGTTCTGAGTTGTCAGCACAGAGCTGGACGCACGGCTCCAACTCGTGAATGAGGACATCATGACCTGAGCTGAAGTCGGACTGCTAACCAACTGAGCCACCTAGGCGCCTCAGGAGAGAAGAACAATTAGAGGAGAAACAATAGCCACAAACTAGGAACAACCCAACCACCAAGAAGATGGATACGCAAAAAGAGGTACATCCCTCGAACAGGCTACAACTCTGTAATAATAAGGCATGACGGAATGCTACACACATGATAGGGCGAATCATAAAATCCCTCCGCTGAGCAAAGGACGCCAGACAGCACAGAGTATGTACTGAATGATTCCATGAAATTCTAGAAAGTGCTAACTAACTTGGGGTGATACGATGTCGATCACTTGTTGCCTAACGTTAGAATGAATAACAAAAAGGTACAAGGACACTTTGGGAGGAGAAATATTCTGTATCTCCATTGTGGCAATGGTTTCAGGGTGTCGAAACAGAGCAAACCGTGTACTTTAAACGTATGTGGCTTATTGCGTCTAAGTTCTGCTTCAATAAAGCTGATTTACAAGGAAACAAGGGGGAGGCTCCTTGGGGTCCCGGCGACCGGAAGTGGCTCTCCTCTCACGGGACCATTCATACAGGAGGAGGGAAGGGCAGAGAGAAGAGGGTGACTCGCCACCATTTGTCTGAACGCTTTCTCAAATCTCCCTGCATCGCTGTCCCCGGCAAAGAGTGTCCAAATATCCACATTCACGTCAACCACCATGAGGCGGATACACATTTGAAGACCAGAGACTCCTGCTGTGGAATCTTAACTTAGGACGTGTGCCATATGGGGAAAATATTGGCAAGGTCTTCCTGTCTCCTTATGCCTACAAATTCAGCCCACCTTCGGCTTCGTCTTCCCGTCACACAGAGCCCCCCGGGGAGCCTCAGCGGCGAACTGGCTGCTGTGTTCTGAGTGGCGTTTTCTTTCATTTCTTCCCGTGTCGCCTTAATCACCGGCAGCTCCAGTAACCATAAGAAGGTGGGAGTAAAGTCTTAGAAGGCTTCAAGCTGGTAGGAGAGCCTGACAGATAGGGATCTGTAAATGCCTCTGTGGTTATCAACTCTTTCATTAACCACTTACTGGAGTAGGCCTGACAGTATTTTGCAGTAACAAAGAGCCATGGCAACCAGACTACAAAGATATTGGCAGTTTGCAGCTTCCATTTTCTGTGTGTGTTTGTTTCCTTTCTGTAGCTCCCGGAGACACACTGTGTTTTCTTTACATGTGAAACTCGGGACATGGTGATTTACCACAGCTGGGTTTGAGGGCCTTAGGTCCGATTCCTCGGCCAATAGCCATATTAGATTGAAATGGTTTCCCTCAGTCATTGAAAAGATCCTCCTCAGAACATGTTTTCTTAGCTGCTGTCTCATATCTGGTGCCTTTTTCTATTAACAATAATAATCTTTTGATTCTTCTGAACTAACAGGAAGTTGTGATTAAGTGAGGAAACCCAAAAGCCTTCCCCTCGACACTGTGCTAGTTGGAACTGAAGGTCCTTCGCCAGGGATGAGTTTCTCATCCAAGCTGAAAGCTGGGCAGGGTCCCCACCCTTCGCTTCTGGAAGATGAGTTGGGTTACGCACCTTCTCCATTGTAGCCATTTGGGCTTTTACAAAAGAATCATGACACGAGACCCCGAAAGAGGACCAAAAAACGTAACCATGCCCGTGAAGGCAAGCATGACGCCGAGGCGCCCATGTGGGGCTCACCTCTCTGGTGAAACAGGAGCCCGCCGTCCCCTATCACCCACCCCGATCCATGTCCGCTCTACATTTAAAAGCGAACGGGCTCCCTCAAGAATTGAAAATAGAGCAACAAATACTTGTGCACAAATGTTCATCCAGCACTGTTCACAGCAGCTAAAAGGTGGAAACAACCCAAATGTCCATCAGTGGGCGAATGACTAAGCGAAGTGTGGTCTATCCACACAACGAAATGCTATTCAGCCAGAACACGGAGCGAAGCACTGCCACGTGCTACATGGATGGATCTCTAAGCGCTAAGCCAGCTAAATGAAACAGGCCAGTCACGACAGGTTATGCATCAGATGATTCCATTTATATAAAATGTCGACAAATCCACAGAGACAGAACGTAGATTGACGGTGGCCAAAGGTTGGAGGTAAAGGGAAATCGGGAGTACCTGCTTAGTGGGCATGGGGTTTCCTTTTGGGGTGATGAAAAAGTTCTGGAACTAGATAGTGGTGATGTTTGTGCAACATCGAGAGGCACTCGTCTTACGGGTCCATTCATAGAAGAGGAGGGAAGGGCAGAGAGAAGAGCGTGACTTGCCACCATTTGTCTGAATGCTTTCTCAAATCTCCCTGCATCGCTGTCCCCGGCAAAGAGTCTCTTTGGAAAAAAAAAAAAAAAATTTAACATTTATTTATTTTAGAGACAGAGCGTGAGTGGGGGAAGGGCAGAGAGAGAGGGAGACACAGAATCTGAAACAGGCTCCAGGCTCTGAGCCATCAGCACAGAGCCCGACGCGGGGCTCGAACTCACAGACCGCGAGATCGCGACCTGAGCTGAAGTCGGACGCTTAACCAACTGAGCCACCCAGTCACCCCCGAAGAGTCTCCTTTGAAACGACATTCACGTCAACCGCCATGAGGTCAATTCACATCCAAAGACGAGAGACTCCCATTGTCGCATCTAAACCCACAGTGTGAGCTACGTGGGGAAAATATTGGCAAGGTCTACCCTTCTCCTTATTCCTCCACATTTGGCCCACCTTCGGCTTGGTCTTCCTGTCACACGGAGCCCCCAGGAGCCACTAAGTGGCACTAAATTGTATGCTTTAAAGTGGTTCATTTTATGTTCTGCGAATTTTACCTCAGAAAGTTCCCGAGTCAAAACAGATCGCATCATGTCACATTAAACACCTTTTAAATACAAATAATGCACTCGACAATAAAACATTAAAGGCAAAGATGCTACAAAAAAGCCGAGGGGCAGACAGGTATATTCCATTCATTCTATTAATACTAAGCGAGCTTTCTGTGTCTGGTCTAGAAGAGGAAAGCCACGTGATAAACCACCCAATCCTGTGATGAGGGCGGCACAAGGGCGGTGGAAGTAAGGGTAGTGGGAGGACCTGTTTTGCCCTAGGGCCGACAGCATGGTAGGGGACAAATATTGCCAGCGTGCCTGGCACCCGGAGGCCACAGCCTGCCTCATGGAAAAGTTAGGCAGGGCAAGGCAGAATTTGCTTGGAGCCCAAAGGGGCGATAAAGAGTATGGTAGATGTTTACGGAGTGTAGAGATGGAAAAACTCTCCCAGCCCGGACTTCTCAAAGGCTGAAAGAGGGATCAGAGTGAGCCCGAGCTCTGAGGGTCAGGAGTCGGGCTTTCGTCCCTGCTTGGGTCACTGCATGACCATGAACGTGGTCAAGCCATGTAACTTTCCGGGTCTTGGTTTTCTTTGCCAAGTGCCTCCCAGACTAAGGTGACATCATAGATGTCCGTGGGATATTTAAAAGATAAAGACTCCAGTAGGGCTAGAGCAAAGGGCCCTTAGAGATCAACCAGGGGTTCTCAGACTTGAATCTTCTGGGGCTTATTAATATTCAGATTGCTGGTCCCCACGCCCAGTTTCTGATCCAGTAGGTCTGGGGTGGAGACCTGAAAATTTGCCTCTCTGACAAGGTCCTGGTGAGGCTGATGCCTTAGCACACTTTGAGAACCACTGGCCTAAGCCAAACTAGGTGTCCCCAACCCCAGCCGGTCATCAGGACTGCCCGGAAAATATTTTAATACAAAATATACTAGGGCTTCACACCGTATGGAGTGAACCAGGAATTCTCTCGGTTCTAGGCCCTTTTGTCCAGCTCTCGGTCCTGTGATACTTCTGAACAGTGGGCCTGAGGTCTTACAGTGAGTGGGATTTGGAATGGGGGGAGAAGGACATTGGGATTCGCTTGAGCCCGAGTCAGCAGGCATCGGCGGCCTACCATGGAAACCACGACCTGGCTCA
>PITB01028726.1:0-18751 GCA_004024585.1 Paradoxurus hermaphroditus | reverse complement strand
CGCGGGGCTCGGACTTACAACCCTGAGATCGAGAGTCTCCTGCTCTTCGGACTGGGCCCGCCAGGCGCCCTAAAGATCATCTTCACGAGGTTCGTCTTCCCACTTGGCTTTGCGCACTTTTGTTCCTTAGAACACGAATGCACACAAACGCATCTCTAATCAGCAGCTTAGGCATCCTAACAGAGTGACGCGGGAAATGACGTCTCCGCTTCTTACAATGACAATAAGGAGTCCAGCGAGCAATCGGTTGCTGATTTTTCATTTCCTATACCGCGGTGTACGAAGCTGTGCCGCTTATGTAATGAGATACAGCAAAGGGTTATTTTGATGACATCTGTCTGAGGAGAAGGAGTTGCCCTGCTCAGTTATAAGTGTCTTGATTGTATTTCGTCTAAAGACACCTTCTTCCCTTTAAATATTTTACTTGAAAATATGTCAAGTTTTCAGGTAATAGGAAGGTCTCCAGCATCACGCCGCCGTAATCGCTTAAATTGCCGGGTTCTATTTTACAGCTTTGGTTGCTCGGATGTTTATTGTAAAGCACCCAGTCCAGTGATTTCCATCTTTATAATTAAGAAGATCCGTAAAAAGAATTCTAATTGCTAAGGCAAGAAGGGCAGCGATGTCTTCTCAGAATTTTGTCAAAGTCCTTAAGGAGTATCCTCTTTAGTGAACACGCTTTGATCAGAAAATGAGAGGACAAATAATGACAGGAAGCTAAGTCCCAGACACTTTAACGGTGAGGGAGGCTTGGGTCCTATTACGCATGTCCTAACTTTCAAGGCACAACCATCTTTGCTGGTGCGTTTGTCTATAATTGTTAAAATATTTCTCATTCTTAACCCACAAAACACCTCCTTCACGGGAAGCAACGAAGCCTGAGTCTGGAGGTCCCAGCATCGCTCCGATGGCACTATTTAACAAGCACACTGGTCCCAAACCTAGTCCATCTACCCCTTCTTCTCCTTAGCTTGAATCTGTTACCTTCCCGCACTGTTATGTCCATCCATTCTTCGCTCTTGAAAGACTGCTGTCTACCTTCTAGTTATGCTAGACGGTAATTTGATTTTGCTCTTTGTCCCTCCAAAGTTTCGCATCATATATTGCTCCCAAGATGCCCAACAGTTAAGCGATCCTTGACTTGAACCCACCCTTTTCTCCTCTGCCTTTCCATCCGTCACCCACTCCTGAACATCTCCAATATACGTCCTCGCCGGAGTCGTGCCTACACTGGGGCTCTTATTTACATTGTAATCATTTTCTCTATCAAATCCTACCTCTACCTCACTTACAGCCTTCTTAAATTTTAATCTGTGAGTTTCAGGAGATCCGGAATTCCGCTGCTCCACTGGGCCACCTCTGCGTTTTTCAAAGCTCTGTATTCTGGACTTTCTCCTATAATCTTTGACGGCTTCTTCATCGGAAACTCTCAGCAGCTCACCTGTTTTACTCTTGATAACTTTTTAACCCTTCTTTTGAAACAGTCCCATGAAAGAAACCACAAGGCAATGTACCTAATTTCATTGTGTTTCCGTGAAGTTTATCTCACCGAATCACTCAACGTAAAGTGCTCGCGTCTGTGCCAGAAACCGTATTGGAAACGGCATATGACACGGTATACTGTACACAGGGCGCCACCGTTACATGCTTCCTACCGTCACCCGAGGCTAGCATCATGAACGCGAATTACTATTCCATGCTATAACAAAGGGCTGACTTTAACACGGAATGAGACAGCAAGGCCCCTCACATTTTGAAATCCTGATCTCCGCTTTTTGTAGTTTCTGGCATTTATGAGTATTTTCTTGCTTTCATCAATGTGGATACCAATAAGTTCCCTCTGGCCCTCTCTCCCATTTCTGCTTTTTTTAGTTTTCTTTTTGTTTATTTATTTGAGAGAGAGAGAGAGCAGGAGTGGGGCAGAGAGAGAGGGAGAGAGAGAATCCCAAGCAGGCTCCCCACTGTCGGCGAAGAGCCCGAGGCAGGGCTCAAACTCACAAACTGAGAGATCATGACCTGAGCTGAAATCAAGACTCGGACGCTCAACCGACTGAGCCACCCAGGTGCCCCCCATTTCTGCTTTTGTCTCCTGAGGTCTGGAAACACCAGAGAACCAATTTTATGAAAATAATGTACAGAAAGTAAATAGGCTGAGAATCTGACCCTCATCTTTAGGGGAGCAGGAGTTCATTCTGAAAGCAAGTTGTGGAAACTTGGTGTCTGGATTTGGGGACCGATATTGTATCTCCTCACAAGCACATTTTGTATTCACAGTGTGCTACCTTTGTTGACTGTTAGATACACGGGTTCTGAACGCACATGTTATTAAATCTGTCAGTGAGGTGTCTAGAGGTATGCTAAAACTTAAAACAAATTTTGTTTTTTAATTTGAGAGAGAGAGAGAGAGAGGGACTGCACATGAGAGGGAGATAGAGGCAGAGGGAGAGAGAGAGAATCCCAAGCAGGCTCCATGCTCAGCGCAGAGCCCAGCATGGGGCTCAACCCCATGACCCTGGGATCATGACCTGAGCCGAAATCAAGAGTTGGGCACTCAGCCAACTAAGCCATCCAGGCGCCCCTAGATATGCTAAAACTTTATCCGGCTTCTGAAATGCATGGCCACTTGTTTTGATAAAGAGAGTAACTTGAAGCCTTTGGGGAATGATGATACTCTATAACAAAAAAGTTATCTTTGAAATTTGAAAAAAACAGAGTTATCTGTGCTTTTGTTTTTTTCCTTTCAAGTCAAGTTCTCTGGGCCTTAGGTCAAAAGATTACATTTCTTGTAGGTAGGGATATTTGAGGAAATAAAACCAAAATGTGTTTTGTGTACATTTAACTTTGTAAACCTGTACTTCTCATCTCTTGAAAGCAATGAGAAGTAGACTTGGAGACAGAGCATAGGGGTAGACCTGAATACACAAATGGAAGGTTCCGGAAATTCTGGAAAACTATGACTCCCAAACATTAACTTTTTTTTTTTTTTAATTTGAGAGAGAGAGAGAGAGAGAGAAGATACCCAAGTGTGGAAGAAGAACAGAGGGAGAGTGAGAGAGAATCTTAAGGAGGCTCCATTCTCAGTGTGGGGCCCGACTTGGGTCTCAAGCCCACGATCCTGGAATCATGCCTGAGCCGAAATCAAGAGTCAGACGTTCAACCAAATGAGCCACCTAGGCGCCCCAGGATTTCCAGGCATTAAAATAATTCACCAGTATACAAAGAGTATAAAGCCAATGCATTCATTATTCACAGACTATAAGAAGGTCAACTTTCACTAGGAGACGCTGAAGCTGTAATACTGAGCAATCGGAAACATCTTATTAACAAACTGCATCTGCCTGCTGTCTGCTCCCCTAAGATCTGGAAGCATCGACAGAAACTAACAATCCAGGCCCCCAGTGAAAAGTTCATGAAAAGCTCTCTTACTCTTCGTTAGGAGCTATCTACGAGCAAGTCTCGGCCACCAGTCCTTCAAGACAAGAGACAGACATCGGGAAAGGAAGAGAAAGAGGAGCTGGGGTTTGTTGGCTCTGTAAGCCCCCAGAGCTCGGTGCCAGGCGTGGCTCGTACTGGCGAGGACAGGAAAGTCACCCCGGCAGTTTGAGATAAAGTTGCCCTCCAAGAATAAAATCAGGAAGATTCAAAACATAATGGATGAGATTAGTTATCTGTAGAAATGACATACCCCGAGGAATAGCCAAAAAGATTATGTGGAGAAATTTAGAAACACCCTGAGGAATTTGACAATAGCTGAAGCTTGATTGTATCCATATATTTCCAGCAACAATCTAATCAAAGTAAATGGATGAAGCTGTAACACAATCAAGCAGGAACTTAATCAGTTATAGTGAATAGATTAAGTACTGTAATCACAATCAATTGTATCGGAGCGCACCTGAAGAGAGAGCAGCCGGAAGGAAAGCCGGGGTTTGTCCGGGGCTCCAGCTCCCTCCAGTGTGGGAAGTGCAGCCTCGCCCTCAGCTCCCCGAACAGAACAGGTAGGACACGGGGCTGTTTCCATGGCAACGTGGATTCCAAAGGCTGGTGCACCTGTCCGTTTGTCTCCAAGGAGAGAGGGCGCCTGTCAGCAAAGCAAGCAGTCCTTAGCAGTTTTGAGGCCAAAAGATGCATTTTTAGAATTACAGGGACAGCCAAAGAACAGTCAGTAAAATTAATAGAGTAACTGGATCATATGAGCTCGGGAACCATTTACGGAAGGCCTGCCGTGTTCCAGCCACTGGCCTAGGCGCTGGCGAGTTCGTGAGGAAGAAGGAAATCCTCGCACGCACGGAGCGTTCGTTGCAAGAAGGAAGACAGATATGAAACGAGTCCTCACACAGTAAATTATTTTGTTGGAATTGGAGCTATTTCTAGAACAAGAGTACAGGCCCCCGAAGTGAGGGGAGATTCAGAGGCGCTTTTATGAGGGTTCCTCTGGGTGAGCCTGGCGTGCTTCCCAAAGGAAAAGGGCCGGACAAAGACGATGCGGGTTGAGGAGGAAAATCAGACGACCAGTGTGAATAAAGCCGGCGACCGCGAGTCGCCAAAAACGGTCTGTGACCAAACAATTACTCTCATAGGGACCATTTAGAAAAACTACCGCCAACCTTCCCTTGAGAGGAACCCACACTCCAAAGATGATCCGCTCTTTAGAGATGAACAACTGTGATATTTTTAGAACTGGGACAGAGCGGGGAAGGTCTCACACCCCTGGCGTTGACCACGATCACGATTACCTAGGTGCGCTCCCGAGACACAAGGACAGTGTGGAAACGTGTCGTGGCTCGAGTCCCAAACTGCCACGCGCCGACGGTCACCTACGGCAGGTAGACCAACTTGGGGACGCGAGACCGCGAGGCAGAAACGTGGAGGGACTACAGAGCGACACCGACTGATAGAGTGCGTTCCCCTGTGGTTTCCCAGCCGAGGCAGCGAAGGGTTACCGAAAAGGTTTCGATCAAGCATGCACGTGCCCTAAGTGGATCTCAAGGGCACAATGACAGAAGCCGCATCACCCAGGAACGTGCCAGGCCATGAAATACGGAGTGCGAAAACGCGGCCCTGCAGTGAGACAGAAGGGAGAGCCAGCGTACGTTGGCTCCCCGGTCACCGATCAGAACGGAAAGGGAGCAGGAGCAGACGAGGCGGGAAGGAGGCAAATCAAAACGCCTTGGGTCCTTGCAAAGATACAGGTAAAATATTTTGGAGAGAAGCTCCAGGGATTGGAAAGAAGACCAATTTGCCGACCGTGGCAGGTATTATAAGCCTTAAGTAAGCATAGTAAGCATTGATTGATTCTTTAAGTATGTGCTCCTTAAGCTTTTACTGAGAAATTATTTGTTTAGGGTGTTATGCTAAATGTTATGGAGGGTTCTTACCAAATCTTGCCTTCTGGAAGTTTATGGTTTAACATATGCAAGATCTGGCGACAAAGCAATTCAACCCAAAGAAAGTCTGCAGGAAAAAAAAAACCCTGTAAAAATGAGAAGGAAAGGAGGAGGGAAGGGGGTTTGAAGGAAGGAAGGTAAGAAGGCTAAAAGGTAGGAAGGTAGAACGGAGGGGAGGGAGAGAGAGAGGGAAATTCTAGGGCACTGTGTACAAACAGAGCAATTACAGTCTTTTCCCCGGGTCTCTAGCTTCTGAAACCTTAACTTCAGTGAATGTTTGTTTTCTTCTTCATTCTCATCTCCTGTGAATTTTTCGACTGACATTCAAGACAGGATATTTCACACTCAGAGGTGCTGTTTGTTTGGTTTTCATCTAAAAGTCTGTTAGGGAGTTTTAGACAAGGAGTCTTCATGGGAGTTAACATGTATACAAGTAAGAGGATCTCATTTAAACAAGTGTGTAAGCGAAGCCACCGTTGCCCCAGGGAGGGAAGGCAGGAAGAAAAGGAGGTGACGGACAGGAAAGAGCGGAGAGCAGGCCGGAGGGCTTTCCGAAGGCCCTAGAGGCGAAAACAATGGAAGAGAATCTGCAGAGAGACTTGCTGGGATTCTATCATTTAGCTATGCAAGTAAGTAGTGTTGCAAACCGTTCCGAGTCACAAGGTTTTTGACACCGAAAGGGGTGTTAGAGCTCACCGCACGGAAGCTCCTTGTTTTACATCTCGGACTCTGGGGTCCAAGAGAAGTTCGGTCTCCTGCCCGGGTTGCGCATCACTTAGCAGCAATCTGTATTATTACGGAGGGCAGGACCGGCATCAGAAACCAGGTCGCCTGACCATTCGTTGCTCTATCCTCCGCCTCACACTCCTGTTCTATTTCAAATTAAGTTATTATTACAGCACATTAAAAAAAAAAAGCATGACATATTGGTTCTAATATAGTAGATTAAAATGTCTTCTAAAACGCCAAAAAAATAGTCCATTCCAGAACAGTGGTTCACCAACTCGAGTTTGCTTAAGTCGCCTGAGGGCTTCTAACACCAAACCTTCCTGGGCCTTGACCCCGGCAGGTCTCCCACGCTTTCCGGTGATGTGTGATGTGGCTGGCACGTATTTTTATTAGTAGTTTGCCTAGCAGGGCTGCAGGAAATGGCTGGTATTTGCTTTCATAATTTTTTTTTTTAGTATTTATATCTGAAGGAGGGTGCATGAGCGGGGTAGGGGCAGAGAGAGATGGAGACAGAATCTGAAGCGGGCTCCAGGCTCCGAGCTGTCAGCACAGAGCCTGACTCGGGGCTTGAACTCAGGAGCTGTGCGATCATGACCTGAGCCGAAGTCAGATGTTTAACTGACTGAGCCACCCAGGCGCCCCTGGCTGGTGTCTGTCGTAAGCCCACTCTGGGAAATGGGGATGAGAGTACCAAGTTGCATTGAATGAACAACATGAAAATAATCACCAGGACCCAAGATGGCCGACTTGGGCTCGAGCTATCTTCCACAGGTTTAAGACAGTAAACCGCCTCGCCCACGTCAAACACAGTGTACACACTCTTCTGCGCCTGCAGACTCCTCTTAATCTCCACCTGTGTGCAGCTGGTAAACTCCTCACCTCCAGGGTTTCCTCCTACAGGAAGCCTTCCTGACATCCCTCCGCTTTCCACGGGAGCTCCTTTTCCGGGTTTCTCTTTGCCCTGTCTGCCTCTCCGCCACAGCTCTTGCCACACTAGACTGTAACTATGATTGTTGCTTTGAATGCCCACTCCCCCCCAAGACTTTAAACAACTTAGTCGAGCACAGAAACAGGCACATAAATATTTGTTAAAATATTACAAAAATGAGATAACCAGAGAGCAAACAAATCTAAAATACATGCCATAGAACTGATTGTGAGCGAAATTTGTGGGTTTTAATGCAATATTTATTACCTTCTAGGTATGTATGTATGTATTTATGCATCTAATCTATGTATCTATCTCATCTATGTATATATCTATCTTTCTGTCAGTCACCTACTGATCTATCGATCTATCTTCTCCTTGGTTGACCTGTACATAAAAGGAAAACTTCTGTCAAGAAATGATAATAAACATGCTAAAAGTAATTTCACATGAACCTTCCATGCAAATAGTCAGAAAGCACCACCCGTAAGTTCACCCCCATCCATGATTCATTTGCTGCCAAACCATTTCCTTCCGAGGTTTCATTTCCAGGATTTTACAAGGGGAAGGAACCTTTGCTAGAACATGCGGTCCTTTCTAGCCACATCTGCCCTTGGAGGAGGTCAGTCGCTGAACCGATTTGCTGACATCGGACGGGACCTAAACATAGCATCTCACCCAGTGCAGTTTTAGGAACTCCAATTTTGGAAATTCTGTCCTTTCTATTAAATCTGTAATCTGTGTCTCTTAGTTTTGCTTTTCTGGACCCATGTGAAAGAACATAATTCTTCTTTTGTCATTATTAGCCCCTCAGGGTTTATTTTATTTTATTTTATGAGAGAGAGAGAGAGAGAGAGCGAGCATGAGCAAGGGAGTGACAGAGAGAGAGAGAATCCCAAGCAGGCTCCACAGCCTGGGGCTGGGTCCCACAACCTTGGGCTGGGTCCCACAACCTTGGGATCATGACCTGAGCCGAAATCGAGAGTTGGGTGCTGTTGGGAGCCGTTTCGGGCTCTCAGGTTGAGACCCCCTCTCAGTGTGGAAAAGGTTGAAACAAAAGCTTGCCAGCCAAACTGGCGCCTAATCTTACTTCCTTCTAGATAATCTTTCAGGCCTGGATTTCTTGAACTGCTTTCGTTGACCTAAGGGACATAATGCTCTTTGGGTTTATGGCACATGGAAAAGGGGACCTGGAGTGCGAGGTCTTGATGGATAAAATCTGAATGAGAGTAACCTGGTCAGAAGTAACCTCAGGGTTGTCTCTTGGGGATAGGTTACACAAATTGATCATACAGAATAGCAGTTATGAGTTGGCTAGAAATTAGCAGACGTTAGGCCCCAAGACTCTTTGAGCCAAACTAGATTTTCCCTGCAGGTATCGCATTGTGTTAATCATCCCCTCAGCCCCACCATAAAACCTCAAGGCACATCTCTGAAGCTTCTCTCAGTATTTGGTTAACAGACTGATAGGAGAGATTGAAAAGAGACTTGGGACCTTCTCCGGAGGTTGGCTTAGCCCAGAAGTTAGGAGCACTGTTTACAGATAAGGTACAAACAATAGCCAAATAAAAGTAGCTACACATATCTTCACGGATCAACAACAAACACTGAGTACCTTCCTGAGGTTAACGTTTCACGAATCCTTTTGCTATTCCCATTCCCATGCTCCTTTATAATAAAAAGGCAATAACAAAATACTTTTACAGAAACTGCTGTTTGTATAAAGAACAGATAAACATGAGCCCTTATGATATAGGCTCACTCACTCGTAAAGGAGAAGAACTTAGAGATCATGTCTCTACCTCCTCCATCATGGTTAAAGATTATGGATAGAATGTCTCCTAATCTATCTATAGATGATTAACATAGGTCTTAAGGCAACAATGTATGCGTCCTCTGTTTACCAAGGGCTGCGACAATCCTGCTCTCTTCCTAAAAACTTTATCTTGTTATTTCCTCTGCTCTGCCTAAGAAACAATGTGTAACTTTGGAACAAAGTCATAAAAACAGTTACTGCCTAATCTAAGTCTGAGGGATTCGCAAATGTCAACCTAAGAAAAATTGTAAATGATGCCTTGTCACGGATGTATTGTCACTCGCTACCTTTAAAAATAAAGACACTGAGACTAGCAGGTCGGAGATGCCAGAATTGCCAGGGCTGCCTGCTTGGTCATCAGATTCCATCTCACTCGTGGCTCTCTCACCTCATTTCGCCTAACCATTCGTCCTTCGTGGACCCCTAGATTCGCCGGAACAAGGACCCCGGCAGGGTGCCCAACAGACTGGGCCACTGGGCACCCCAGTCCCTCAGACTTCTAAAGCTAATTATCATGTTCTGTTCACCAGGTATTCTTTGGTTAAAAAAAAGAGGGAAACTCATTTGTTAAGAAATACTTATCAAGTGCATTTACTGATACAAATGCAACTGAACAGTTACTGTAAAAATATGATCAATGAGATATATATCTGAATATAATCTCATTCGGAAGGGATATAAGGAGCGTGCAAATCAAATCTGAGGTAAAACTACCAACGAGTATGAATGATTCACACTCATGAAAGGAATTTTTCTAACTGGTTTCCCTATTATCCTATTTCATAAGTGCTTTTTGGTCATCGGTAAAATCCTTGTCTCTATACATTTTTCACTGACGGAACTTTACTCACGTGAATATTAGGAGTACCACCAAAAGACAATTAGAAATGGCAACATGCCATCAAACATTAGAATCCCGTCCCTAATTCTGTATCATGGGGGACACTCCCACTCAGTTCAGGACCGAGCTGAGAAACCTCCCTTCCCCTTGAAGTCTCCATGTCTGATAAAAAAATGTAACACTTGAGTCTGTGCAGCTGTTCGTGAGCTAATTATGTGCAATCATTTCTGATTACTTAATAGGCCATGTAGGATGTGTGTTTGCTGCTATGTTGGGTTTAGACATTAGGCTTTAATGCGCTGATATGGTTAATTGTTGTGCTCACTGCTGCCTGCTAATAGACCATTCCTGAAAATGAGACCATATCTCAATGGAATTTGCTTGTTTATTTTAAATAAGTAATAACTACAAACTCAGATCCTAGATCCAGTGTTTACCATTTTAAGAATGCACTTTTTAATGCTGTATCATTTCTAATGCATTTAAATTATTCAAGTTTGGAGAAAACGCGTTATTAAACTAATGAGTCAATAACCAACTCAAATACTTAGATTTCACATATTCTTCCTGCTCCGTTCAGCTTCCTAAATTGTTTTCTGCCATTGGTAGCGAAATAAATTCTTTTTAAATGCGGCCAAACAAGCTGAATGTAATAACGCAATAATGAGAAAAATAGATGCATATTAAAAGCAGACAAGAATTTATTAACACGTAAGCCAAGATGCCCGTGCGAGTGGTCGGGGGCGACGCAGAGGGATTAACACGGAAGGTAGACGAGGAATTGTTGTAAGGACACCGCTAATTTGCTTTGCAGTTTGCCGTTTCGTGACAGAGCTTTGTCCAAAAAGCCAGTGTGTAGTTTTAAAAATTTAGAAGGCTGTTCTTTTGCGGACTATCCATGCATTTGTGTTTCTGATTGTCAACAGTGGCTGCAAAGGGGCCGCACAGATGCTTTTGGCGTCTCTTGTTCGTTTCCTTGCTGTTCACAAGCCCTATTTATTTTTGCTATCTCGTTTTCATTCCTTCATCTCTTTAAAACTTCCTTTTCCATCTCTCACTACTCTTTCATTAGAGAAGCCAACAGGATCCATGTAACAAGTGGGAAGGGTTTCAAGCCCCGAAGCCTCGGCTTTCCTTCTGCAACTCCCGGGAACAGGGTCCCTGCGTCCTCTGCCTGCCCCGGGCCTTGCTTAGCACTGGACTTACCCCTTTTAAAGTAGACTTCCAGGAAGGGGACCCTGCGGACTGTTTGGGTCCTTCGCGCTGGGTGAAAGGGTACAATCCAAGGACCTGCTTTCTCAGAAACACGACACACGCAGAGTATCCATTCACTTAAAGCTGTGTCTCTTCTCCCATCAAAGAAACGGGGAGGGAATAGGCTGATCGTACAGTGACTTATAGTCCTTATTGGCAGGTATGATTTCCGTCTAGAAATAGAGTGTCCGGATTTCTCCAAAGCTGTGGAGCTCCTTATGAACTAAGGTTCTTCTTAGTAGTTCTTTCGTGTTTTCTAGGTGTAAATGTTTGACGTGTTACTGGTAACATAAAACTCACCCCAGCATCTCCTTCCTAATACCTTCTTTTTTAAAAGTTCTGGCCTCTCTGTTCCCCAAACGCAACACGTATTTCCTGAGGGGCCCACACAAGCCTCTGTCTGGTGAAATCAAATCCTTCTTCAAGGCCACTGCCATTGCTGTTTCCCCTCTGAAACTTCCCGCAATAGCTGTGGTGATACGAATAAGAGCATCACTGTAAATAATAAAGATAATGAAATGAACTTGAGTCTTTAACGACCCTGTGCTGTGCTGAGCCCCTTAAATGGAGGTGGCGCTTTATCTTCCAAACAGCCCTGTGCGATGGGGCCGTTATTACTTTGATTCGTCTGATGAGTTAACTGGGAATTAGCACTCGGTGGCCAGAGCTTAAAAAAGCTTAAAATATCGTGCTCAGGGTCACTTGGTCAAGGTTCAGGTAAGGGAGGGGGCAGGTCTTCAAACTAGAACTCTTTAAGAACTCAATCTAATTCCGGACTCTGCGTAATTAAACACCATAGCTACCGCTTCTCACAAGGCCGGCGGAACAGATTCCTTGTTTGTTCAAAACGCCCTCTGTTTGCACGGTTAATCTAGCCCGGGTCCCAGCGTGCTCTGGCTCGCTCTCTGCCCGTGGGCCCCTTCGGGGGACAGAGTGACTTCTTTATTTTCACAGACTGGCCCGTCTTAGAAAATCCATTTGTCACGGTGAAGTGGAATTAATTCTTCCTTCACTGAGGGCTCTTCCTGCACGAGGCCCGCGTCCGTTTCTCTCCCCGCACATTCCTTTCCTTCGCACACACGCCTTCGAGCCAAACGGGGCTATTGGCTCTTCCCCACACGTTCCCTGGGCCGTGTCTCTGAGATACCTCTGTGTGTGCCGCGCTTGGGGCCTGAAATGGCCTCCCCTACAGGTGCACAGCCTCCCCGCGGCGGAACCCCAAATGCCGAGGGGGGCTCTCCTTCGCCGTCCTCTCTGCACCTCACTCGGGGGGCTCTTGTCCTTGGCAGCTTCCTGCCTCCCTCACGGATCGGCAGGCCCTTCTCCGACCCGCCTACTGCTGAGTTTCCTCCGCGGTACGTGCTCGATGGAGATTAAATGAGTTCAAACCTAAGAAGGCACTTAAACCAGGCGATTTGGTTTCCTCGAAAATGAAAAGGTTCAAACTCAAGACGAGTGGTTATATTTTTCGTCCTTATGTTATTAAATGCAGTATTGGAGCAAGACAGCTTTATTTTTATCTTTTTTTTTTTTCCTTTTCAATGAATGCATACTCTGTGGCCTGATGAGGTTTGGCCTGTCCATTGGTAAGCGAGTATCTATGGGACACTAAGAAAGAAAGAGACAGAGAGAGACGGAGAGAGAAACTTTCATTTAAATTACTAGAAAAGATTTAGCAGCCTTTAGACACTGAGGAATTTCTCTCCCTTTTATAATAAGCCAGCAACACTCCTCAATGACATTTAAGTGCGTTCGTGTTTGAGTAGCGGTAACAAGGTTAAAAATGTTCAACAGACTGACATATTAAACTTTATCTATTAAATTCAACAGATGTTTACCAAGTTGCTACTGCGTGCAAGGCACGATACTTGGTAAGATTCTGTGAAGAACAAAGAAGAGTTATCTAGAATCCCTTAAAGAGGTGAACATCAGGAAATGCAGATAGGACGAGTAACAAAACTCGAGACACGGCGTAAGCTCCAGAAGAGACGGCAAGAACTGTAAAACGTACAAAGGGAAAAGAGGTTACAGCTTGTGGGAAACTCATTAGAACATCTTTTCTTTCATTTCACACACCAACTTGCCAAGAACGGTGACCCGGGATATGTAGTGACAGGTGTCTTTAGCGAGGACATGCAAACAATGGATTAAAAAAAAAAATTAATGGAAATTAAATGAAGGCAATAGAAGGCAGTGGAAATTTAAAGTAAGTTTATAGACATTTCATCTGTTTTAAGTTTATTTATTTATTTTGACAGAGAGAGAGAGAACGCATGTGTGCGGGTGAGCAGGGGAGGGGCAGAGAGAGAGAGAAGGAGAGAGAGAGACAGAGAGAGAGAAAGAGGGAGAATCCCAAGCAGGCTCCACACTCCTCTCTGACGTGGGGCTCCATCTCATGCCCACGAGATCATGACCTGAACTGAAATCAAGAGTCGGAGGCTTAGCCGACTGAGCCACCCACGCGCTCCATAAATTTATAGACATTTTAATATTGAACACTTACCACAATACATTTTAAAAAATACATTAGCAAACCTTACCATTGCACCACGATTATTTTTTTTGTGTATGTTAGGTATTTGTACATATTTAAGATGTGAAATTCTGAGAACAGCACCTCCCTTTAACGCAGAGAAAGGGGACCGGTTTCTCGCAGAGGGCATCTTTAGCGCAGCCTGTGCGACACACACACATCTCCTTCTTCACCTACGTTAACCAGGTTTCCTCAACGGGAAATTGAGAAATAACAACAACAATAATAACGCCTGTTTCACGGGTGGTCGAGAGGATTAAATGAAATGCTCTAGGGAAATAATAGCACCTGTCACAAAATACGGGCTCAAGAAACAGTGGCCCTTAAAACCATCTTCCTCATTTTACCTCCTACCCCGTTCTCAGTTCTCCCCTATCTATGAAAGCCTTTATATTCAAACGATATTGGTTTGAATATACCAAAGGACAGACAGATGAACTCCAAAGAGATGAAAACCAGCAGGCCACACAGCAGCTCCCAAAAGTCCAGCACGGTGATGAACAGACGCAGCTCCGGAGGCTGACAGCCGTGTCCTGGTCCTGCCGCCGCCGCGGGCGTCAATATTGTTGATGTGGGACAAGAACAGTAGCTGCTTCCCTCCACCTGGAAGCCTCGGGAGACAGAGACAGCATGGCTCCTGCCCTCACTCCTCTGAGGAAGATGGCCTCGAAGCACCAGGCAGCCCGGGAGGCACCTCTTTGCCTGAGACGGCATCAGAAGCATTGAGCAGGGGCCACAGCAAGAGTAGCATGAAGCAGACCGGAATCACATCGTGAGGGCTCCGTAACCACAGTCCCTGGGACTGAAGCCTGCAGTATAAGCGGGAAACTACACATTTGCTTTAAGTGGAACAACATGCTAAAGGAGAAGACTCACACAGGCTCTAGAGACTCCTAACATAATCACCAAATACCCAGGAGACAACAAGAACAAAATCACCTGTCGGGCCCCAAACCAGGAAAGGCCCAATGGAAAGCAGACAAGACACTCAACGGTGGTGATAATGAGGTGAATCCGATGTTCGGATTATCCAACAAGGATGTCAAAAGTGCTTCCAGAATCAATGATAAATTCCCTTGAAAACAATGTAAAAAATGTAAAATCTCAGCAGACAGAAGCTTTACAGAAGAACCAGGTAGAAATTACAGGACTGAAAAGCACATTCACCGAAATAAAAAAGCTTGCTGGATGGCCTCCCTAGTGACGATGGCAGAGAAAAGACTCGGGGACGACAGTAATCTAAGGGGCTAACTAACAGCTGTATCATCGGAATCTCAGAAGGGGAGGGCGGAGCGTGGGGGACTGAGAAAATATCGGAAGAGAGATAAAAAATTAGCAGGTAATACAGCTAAATCTCTGACAACCGAGATAAAATGGCGCCACTTCGCATAAAATGTAGACGACCTGCATCTCAGAGCTCCTTCGAAGCCTCTAGCTTCATGCTAGAGTCATCACACTGTACATGCCCACACATCATGAAGCTCACGGCGCGATGTTCTATCATTCTCCTTTCAACGGTCCCATGTAAAGAAACTAAGAGAAAATATGAAACATTTTGTGTTTTAGATATTTGCCTTTTCAGGTTTTCTGTATTGCTTCGTAATGATTTGCGTTTCTGTCTGGCATCGTGTCACTTTGACAGTTAGGTTCAAAGGCAGAGGTACACTCGCTGCTCTCAAGTCCTCGTTTGCTAACTCCCACTTCTCGGGCATTGTGGAGTCGGCCTTGGTTGTTTGTCTTCTCTCTGAAACTGGGTCACATTATTCTGGTTCTTCTTATGTTGCGTAATTTGGATTGAATCCTGAATATTACACGGAGGCGGGCCTGGATTGGGCCTATTCCTCTAGAGAGTGTTGGTCTCGGCAGGCGACTAATTTGGATGGATTCAAACTACAAATTCTCTTAGGCAATGAACAATCTGGGTTTGGTTCTCTTATCCTCAGCTGCTCTGGGTTCAGTCTGCCCCCCACCCCCCAAAGTGCGGTTCAGAGGTCAGGTGAGGACAAGGGCAGAGCTGAAGCACAAAACTTAGGGCTCGCCATCTATCTCCTACTTCCCCCTTTTCCAGTGGCTGTGGTCAGCCGGAAAGACCGTGGCCTCTTCAGGCCACCTTTCTGCCAGACTTTGGCCAGCCCACTTAGTACTGATTTTGTTCTGCCCTCAGAATAAAAACTGCAAAAAAAAAAAAAAAAAGGAAGTTCCCTCCAGCTGGTGTCTCCTTCCAAGTGTGACACCAATCCGGAATCTGCCTGCTTTGTATACTCCCCACTCTTGTTTTTGATTTTGAGCAGAATCTATTTATCAGGTTGTCCAGGATCTAGAGCTGGGTTCAGTCAGAGCCTGCTCCACAACGGAAGCAGAAACTCCTTGAGGTTTTGATGGGAAATTTAGTCAAAACTCAAAAGAGGTCTGAGTGAACGCCACGCTTCTAGCATCCCACTCTATCCAAACAAGACCTGTTTTGCCTATCCACCTGGTACTCTGATGCTTCTCAGTAACATTTTCTTCATATAAATCCTGCGTATTTTTATTAGAGAAGTACTGAAATGTATCACACTGAAATTGATTGGGTTCCATTAAAAAATTTTTTTTCATGTTTATTTTTGAGAGAGAGAGACAGGGCACACGCATGCGCGAGTCGGGGAGGGGCAGAGAGACAGGGAAACAGAATCCGAAGCAGGCTCCAGGCGCTGAGCTGTCAGCACAGAACCGTGAGATCATGACCTGAGCCAAAGTTGAACTTAACCGACTGAGCCACCCAGGGGCCCCTGATTGTGTTCCATTTGCCTAGATTTCCTTGGCATTAATTTGCTAATTTATGGAGGCCTCATCCGAGAGATGCCTTTTCCTCCTGGTGGCACAAAGAATCCACAGTGTCGTTCTGAATGAACGTGCTGTGTATTTCACTTCCGGTCGGCCGAGGCCGCCAGTGGCCCAGCCCCGTTCCAGGTCTGCCTGCGGCCATCGTTCTGTTGAATTCTTTCGGTAAGATCACTGATCTTAGGTTGGAACTATTCTGTCTCTTCAGCGTAGAGTTCAAACGCAGATAGGATGACAGCACATGTCTGTCTTGCTAATAATTTCATATTCTGGACTCTCAGAGCTCTGCATGGACAATTTAGAGACAGAAGGGGAGGGGGGCTCAGACTATCTTCTTTGCTGTCCTTTTTTTTTTTTTAAAATGTTCATTTATTTTGAGAGAGAGAGAGAGCAGGGGAGGGGCAGAGAGAGAATCCCAAGCAGGCTCCACGCTGCCAGCAGGGACCCCAACAAGGGGCTGGATCCCGTGAACCATGAGACCATAACTTAAGCCAAAATCAAGAGTCAGATGCTTAACCAACTGAGCCATCCAGGCGCCCCTGTTTTTTCTTTTAAGTAGGCTTCACACCCACTGATATCAAGACCCGAGATCAAGACCTGAGCTGAGATCAATAGTAAGACAATTAACCGACTGAGCCACCCAGGCACCCGTCCTTTTCTTTTTAAAAAATCTTTTCACTAGACTAAACCAGCTCTGATTGGAATTTTCCGCTAACATGCAGAAATAACCTAATATTGAGGTTTTCTTTAATTAAACAGTTACCTGTACTAAACTAAATTGGGGGGGATAAAAAAAGGGAGGGAAGTTAAAATGAGAAATAAAAAATAGCACATTATTAAGCTTTATAAGTGAACTTATTTTTAAAAATTAATTTCAGATATTAAAATAAATCAGAAAAATTTAAATCAACTTCTTCTTTAAAGATATACAGACTGCTTCTTCTGTTCTTAAATGTTATTTTTACAATCTGAATCCCCTTTCCGTGAAAACGTATTAAGTTATCCAAGTATTTGGCTTATCTCTAACGTCTAAGAGGAACTTGATGGCTATTGAAAACAGTACAAAAATATTGTTTTCCAGAGTGACCTCATTTCCTTAAATTTCATTTACAAAAACAAGAAGTACCTTTAATCATATGCTACAAAGAGTGGCAATACCTGAGAAAATTACTGCAGAGAGAGTAATTAACTATTTCACTGGACTACATAAATCCTGTACTAAAAACAAAACAAACAAAAAAAAAAACAATCACTGCTTCCCCAAAGAAGTTACAAGAGGCCGAGGGTGCCTGGGTGGCTCAGTCGGTTAAGCGTCTGACTTCGGCTCAGGTCCCGATCTCACAACTTGTGAGTTCGAGCCCTGTGTCAGGCTCTGCTGACAGCTCAGAGCCTGGAGTCTGCTTCTGATTCTGTGTGTCCCCCCCCCTCTCTCTCTGCCCCTCCCCATTCATGCTCTGTCTCTCTCTCTCTGTCTCTCTTTTAACAAACATTAAAAAAAAAAATTTAAAAAAAAAACAAAAGAGGCTAAGAGCACACTAAAAATTCTTTATTGTCATTATTAAAAGCACTATACATACATGATAAGTGGAATATACTATACATTTGATGAAACACATATAGCCTTTATCAGAGTAAAAAAACCACAGAGCCAAGAATGGAAAGACGGCAAACTTAAAAACAAAGTGAACAGCTCTCATATATTATGGTCACTTAAGTGTGCCAGGATGTTCTACAAACTTTCTATTAAACAAAAGGGAACTAAACGTTAGGTATGGTTTAAAGAAGTCACATGCCAGATACGCCACATAGGAGGTGTTAGCATCCTGGGATAATTTTTATTCCGGGCCCATTTTCTGCCCACTGGAAAAAATTGCACTGTTTTGTCTTCCCAAGAGGACACACGAAAAAATTCTTTCCGTTGTTGGGTCCCATCTTCAACACTGTCCTCATGATGGCGCGCTTGCCGTGGTTGCAGAGTGGGAAGGACAGATCCGCCCACTACAGGGGTAGAAGACAAGGATTGGGAAGTCTGGATCTGCCCACGACAGGAGCAGAACGCAAGGATTAGGAAGGACAGATCCGCCCACTCCAGGGTTAGGACACAAGGACTGGGAAGTTTGGGTGCAGGTTAGAAACACGTCCAGCCCAAGCCTGGGTGCGTCCCATGCCCCCTGCTGTTAATCTGCCATTGGAAAATAGAAGTCACTAGTTCCTCCCTTGGAAAAAGCTTGTATCCTGTAAGGTGCGTCTCTCCGCAAATCTGCTTGAATCGCACAAAAACCTGCCAAAATTCTGGGCTTCTCTTTGTCTAAAGGCGTGTTTATGGGTGTTCTTTCGCTTCATTGAAAATAATTGAGAACACTAAGCCTCTTGCTGTAAAGTCATCACCAGCATCTCTGCTATGTTAAAACGATTAAGATCAAAGCTTTGTTACGATTTTAAT
>PITB01028725.1:0-18744 GCA_004024585.1 Paradoxurus hermaphroditus | reverse complement strand
AAAAAAAAAAAGGATGACATCTTGCCTTTTATGACAATATGGATAGCCCTAGAGGGTATTATGTCAAGTGAAATAAGTCAAACAGAGAGATTAATACTGTATAATTTTAGTCATATGTGCAATCTAAGAAACAAAACACGAGTAAACAAAAAGCAGAATCAGACCTAAAAATAAAGAGAACAAACTGATAGTTATCAAAGGGAAGGGGGTGAGAAGGATGGAGAAATTGGGTGAAGGTGAGGAGGAGATACAGATTTCTACTGATGGAATGAATAAGTCACAGGAATAAACGGCAGAGCATAAGGCATATAGTAAGTGATATTATAACAGTGTGTATGGTAAAATTTTATTTTCTCAAACTTACATTTTATTGTTTAAATAAACACTATTTATACATTAAATTATTTATTCTAAAGTCCAAAAAACAAATTAACGACAACAAAAAAGTCACACAGTGAGTGGAGGAGCTAGTTTGAGAAAACGTTTTAACTGTAAGACTACTATTATAGTGGTTCCCTGGTGAGGCAGGGCAAAAGGAAAACCTTTTAATAGGAAGATGCCAATGTTACCAATGCACAGTTGGCAGTAGAAGGCAGGAACGGGCTTTTTGAACATACCTCTTGTAACTGAGATTCTTTCTTTTTGGAAGATAGATGTAAGTGCCGATCCAGCAAGGAATAAAATCTTTCAGCATCCTTTTCAAATTTCTTTTTTCGCTCCTAGATGTGGAAGAGAAAGCACAGAATAAGTGACCATCAACTGATGAATGGATAAAGAAGATGTGGTATATATATACAATGGAATACTAAGCAGCAATGAGAAAGAATGAAATCTGGCCATGGGTAGAAACATAGATGGAACTGGAGGGTATTATGCTGAGTGAAATAAGTCAGTCAGAGAAAGACAGATACCATATGTTTCCACGCATAGGTGGATTTTGAGAGACTCAGCAGAAAACCATGGGGGAAGGGAAGAGGGGAAAGAAAAAAGACACAGAGAGGGAGGGAGACAAAACATAAGAGACTCTGAAAGACTAAGAACAAACTGGGGGTGAAGGGGGTGTGAGTGGGGGGAAGAGTGGGTGATGGGCACTGAGGAGGGCACTTGTTGGGATGAGCACTGGGTGTTGTTTGGAAACCAATTTGACAATAAATTATTAAAAAAAAGATGTCTATAGTTTTTAATTCACTCTGCTCAGAACTGAGGATGAAGGATACAGTGTCACATTCTTCATCTTTCTAGCCTCTGGGAAGAACAAATAAAAAGAGAATTTGCTTTTGCATTGGTCTCAGCAGTTTCGATTACCTGAAATGTAACCCTAAGCCATTCCACTTCAACAAAGGGCAGTTCCTATTGGTACAGTTGATGGCCCTGGGAGCTGCTCAGAAAATGACACTTAAAATGGGTCTATACACTTGTTACTTTTTCTTCTTCCCAATATCTTTCTTTTTTTTTACATGCATTAACTACTCATTCAATTTTTAAAAATAGAAGTAAGGAACATGGTGAACTAAATATATGCCTCTAAAAGTCATATACAATGCATTTAGACAGCCCAATAAGCAAAACGTTTCCAAAGCAATAGGAACACTGAATTGCCCTTATAAATTATGAGTTCTTTTGTATTGTTTAAGCATTTTACTACTGCATATTAAAAGATGATGTTTAAAATGAGGAAACAATCCTGGAAAGTGTAGCTTGGAAAGCAAGAGTCAAATAGCTTTACAGGGGGATGCGCCTGGGTGGCTCAGTCAGTTAAGTGTTTAACTCTTTATTTCAGCTAGGGTTGTGATCTCATGATGTCATGAGATCAAGCCCTGGGTCGGACTCCTCAGTGCTGGACGTGGAGTCTGCTTAAGATTCTCTCTCCTTCTCTCTCTGCCCCTCCCCTGCTCACACTTTAGTTCTCTCTCTCTCAAAAAAAAAAAAAAAAAAGCTTTACGGGGGATGGAGAACTTAGCCATAACTCTGCTTAAGTATGAAATTTGATTAAGCTCTCTGCCTCAGCACAACTGGAAGTCACACAGCTCTAAAAGAGCACTAACAACGTCCATTTGTCACACTCTAATTAATGGTAACACTCTGTAATCCTCTCAACACATGCTGGGAAATTCATGGAAAAGGTTTGTGTTGTGTCATAGTAAATACGAATTAACTGAGCACCTACAGTGTGCCAGTTACTAGAAGTGCTAGAAAAGGCACAGCAAAGGACACACAGATAAAAATGAGTGAACAAACAAACAAACAAACAAACAAAAACCTCATCCAAGGATGATTTCTAGAGGGAATCTGTTCTGGGCAAGAAGCCTAGACAGAGATTTTGTGACCTCTGACCTGTAAGGAATGTGCTTTTCCAAAGGTAAAGAAGCAGAGAAGAAGGTAACATTAGCTGAGGCTTAGGACAGGCCAGGCAGTGTGGTATATACTAATAATCCATTATTTCATTGGGTCTTCACAACCCTGAGTAGTAGATACTGTAAAGGAACTTACAGTAAAGGATCAAGTAAAGGATCCTTTTGTAAAGGATCAAAAGGAAAATTACCTTGTCCAAAGTCACATAATATACAGATCTATTTGATCTATTCCACATAGTCAAATAAAGGCCAGATGATCATGAGAGGAATTACACTCAGGAGGCCTTGTAAATAACCAGGAAACCTTGTGAATAAAACTCAAGTACGTCTATAGCCCTAGCCCAAACTCAGATACCAAAACACAGGAAACAGAAATATTCACATAAAACATATAGGTAGGACAAACTGTTCCTCTGGCTGGTAAATTTATTTAAAGTAGCAATTGTTTGAAGAGAGCATAGAGCCAGAAAATGTCAGTGACTTCTCCAGGAATAGATGAAGTTCTCTTGGTCACTTCCCCCTCCAATTCCATTTTTTAAATAAAATCTATGAAATGTAATTCATTTATCATACAAGTTACCCTTTTAAAGTGGATAATTCAGTGGGTTTTAGTATATTTACGAAGCTGGAAACTTTCCTGCAGCATTAAACTTATAATGCCCAAGTGATCACTTAAAAAGCATTCATGTGTAAGACTTTTAAACGTTCATGATTCACGTGATCATTTAGTTCCATGCAGTAAATTAAGAAATGCAGCTATCCCCAGTCACCTTTCTTCTATTTCCCCTTCTCCAGAAATAAACTTTTTCATCTCTAAGCCAATCATTCTAGTACTTACTTTAACATTTCTAATATCTCAAAATAAATCTTTACATTGCTATTACTAATTCTTAAATTTTGTGCATTATCTATTAACTTCCACAAAAAGATGAAGATTTAGCCCTTTCCTCTCCCTGTCTCATTATCACCACCATATCCTTTGTCCCCCAACCCAAACCCATTTCCTGATACTCCTATTATACTTATATTGCAATTTTGCTTTGATTCATATTCAATAATTACATTATTATGACTATCTAAATATTAATTACAGATTAAACATTTAATACAATATCATTAATGCTATTTTCCTGTACAACTAGATAACTATCAAATCTTCTTAAATACCCTAGAAATTGACATAAAGATCTACAGAACAAACTCCACAACTAAAAACAGAGAAAAGTCCACATGAAAGAAGGTAGAAAGAAAGGAGATGTGATTTGGGAGAGAAACATCATAGCTGCTGCAATCCAAGAGGAGGCTGAGAGACAGGCTAGCAAACAAGGCAGCTCATAGGAAAAATGCTTCCCTGTAGAAATATGCTTGGAAAACAAGAGGGGAAATTTTTCTTGCATTCTTATAACCAGCAAGCCTTGAAACCTGAAGTTTTAAAGGTTGGCAGGCTTGTCTGGGAAAGAGCCCAGAGGGCATTGTGCTACTCGCGGAGAGAAGACAAGAAAACAACGTAGGGACAGTGTTCAAACAGCAATCTGAAGACCCTGGGACACACAGTGGGGAGGTTATTTGTTCATCTTGTAGCACACCACAGAGAGACAGCATTCCAGGAGAGATGCCTCTGGGAACAAAGGAACTAGCTGGTACCATTCCCATGACTTGCACCTCAGCATAAGCACAGGGCCATATTCAGGAACCAGTGAAGCACCAACATTCCCTACCTCACATGCTTACACCAACCCCTCCCCCACCCCTTGTGCTCTGGTGGAACTACCCTTCCCAGTGATGTTTACCTCAGTTCCAATGTTCTGGGGATCCGCCCCCAGGAGGGTGGCCCAAATCCCTGCTCAAACCATGTCTTCCAACATGGGAGTTTAGGAGAGCCTCAGTTCCGAGAGTGGGGGTGACAAGTCTCATTTCACAATCAGACCAGAGCACATCTAGTTAAAATACACCACGTTCAGGCCAGGGACTACATACTGCATGCATCAAAGAAAGCCCTTGCATACAACTGGCCTGAAGAATAAAGCAGACAGAACAAAACAGCAGAACACACGGAGCAAACATTGGAGACACTCCTGAAGTACCAGGCCCTGGGGAATAGGGGACACTAGAAAGCAGGGCACTACAGGACTTCTTTTTCATAAGGCCACTAATCTCAAGAATAAAATATGTAGGTCACTTTCCTAACACAAAGAAACAGGCACAGAGACATAGACAAAAGGAGAATACAGAGAAAGTTATCCGAAATGAAAGAGGAAAAGGTCATGGCTAGAAAAGTAAGCAAAACAGTTATAAATAACATACCTGATAGATAAAGATCACAAGGATAATCACTGTACTTCAGGAAAATGTGGAAAACATAATCGATACTCTTAAAACTTGGATAAGAAATAACATAGCAGAGATAAAAGGCTTAATAAACAAAACGAGAAACATTCTTGATAGAATGAACAGAAGGCTGGAAGAAGCAGAGCAATGACTTAAAAACCTAGAAGATAAAGTAATGGAAAGTAATTAAGCCAAACAAAAGAGAGAAAACAGAATTATGCAAAATGAGAAAAGACTTAAGGAACTCAGTGACTCCATTAAATGTAAAAACATATGTATTATTTTTTTGAAGAAATAATAGCTGAAAACTTCCCTAATCTGGGGAAGGAAACAGACATCCAGATTTAGGAGGCACAGAGAACTTCCATCAAAATCAACAAAAACAGATCCACATCAAGAAATATTCTAATTAAATCCTAATAATGATAAAGAACAAATTTTTGAAAGTAGCAAAAGAAGATAGTAACTTACAAGGAAAACCGCATAAGGCTATCATCAGCTGATTTTTCAGCAGAAACTAAGTCAGAAGGGAATGGCATGATATATTCAAAGTGTTGAATGGGAAAAAAATCTGCAGCCAAGAATACTCTATCCAGCAAAGCTATCATCCAGAAAATAAGGGAAGATAGAGTTTCGCAGACAAACAAAAACTAAAGGAGTTCATGGCCACTAAACCAATCCTGCAAGAAATATTAAAGGTAACTTCTTGAATGGAAAAGAGAGACCAAAACTGACAGTATAAAGATAGGAAACACAAAAGCAGTAAAAATGACTTTCTGTTTTTAAAAAGGTCAAGGAAATCACAAAATAAAAGAATGTAATATGACAACATATACCTAAACTGTGGGGATGAGAGGAGTAAAGAATAGGTTTAAATGTAAATAGCCATCAACATAATATAGATTGCTATATGAAGAAGAGGTTAAACACAAACGTAATGGTAACCATATATAAAAATCCACTGATACATATGCAAAGAATAAGGAGAAATAAATCGAAATATATCACTAAAGAAAATCAGCAAATCATAAATGAAAGATAAGAAAGGATTAGAGAAAAGCTTCAGAAACAAGCACAAAATAATAAAATGATAATAAATGCATATTTATCAACAATTACTTTGAATGTAAATGGACTTAAATGCTTGAACAAAAGACACAAAGTGACAGCATGGATTTAAAAAAGACAGACTCATCGATATCCTGCCCTCAAGAGACTCATTTTAGACCCAAAGATGCCAGCAGAGTGAAAGTGAGGGGATGGAGAAAATCCCATCATGCAAATGGGAGTCAAATGAAAGCCAGGGTGACAAGAATTTCATCAGAAAAAATAGACTTTAAAACCAATACTATAAAGGAGGAGTTAAGATAGCTGAGAAGTACGGGGATGCTGAGCTTTTCTCATCCCTCAAACACGGCTGTATTGAGGTCAGATCACTTGGAATACCCAGAATATCTATCTGCGGAGTGGAAGAAGGATCTCTGCAGTTGGAAGGAGAGTGTGGCAGGTGTGAGGTGCGTGAAGTGAATTAGAGGAGAGAAAAAATGGCAGTGCCACAGAGGGAAGCACTGCTTTCTCTGGAGAGACAAAAGGGAGAGAAAGAGAGAGGGGTTCAGAATGTGGGGCAATAAGTTCACAGAAGAGGAAAACCTCTCTAGACCATGGACTGGGGAATGAGAAGTATTGAGTGTTGTGGTTTTCCTTTATTTGTATGTTTGTTTGTTTGCAAACAGCATTTGGAGCTCAAACTCTGAGGTTCTAGAAGTGTGCAGCTTTCTCTAAAGCAGAGCTGTGGCACAAGCTCCTGAGGAGGAGAGAAATGGCCCCATATTGCATAACATGGTGTAGGGATCTCCAGGGTGCATTGGGAGAGAACATTCCCCTTCCTGGAGTGCTTTTAGAAGAGAGTATATTGCCTCCCCAAGGATGAAAGATCCTACAGGAAACAGAAAAAAGGACTTTCATCACTAGAGGACATAGGTGCACCCAGAGAGAATATAACATTTGCAACTATTAGTGGTATTACACTATAGGTTCCTTAATTTTCACAGACTGCATAGGCATGGGACTGTTTTTCAGGTCAAAGGACTACAGACACAACATGGAGAGGCTCTACTCCAGAGTAGGAGTGGGTGCGGATGCGAGTGGTGCCAGGTCCTTTAAGACTTTGAGTTTGGAATCCAAGCTGCATACCAAAGAAAAAGCAGGAGAGTTATGGTGCACCGAGAGATGACTACCGTCAATATTCTGTGAAGCTGTCTGAACAGCAGAGGGGTGGGCAGTGAGATCCCCTATCTGGGGACAAGAAATTGGGAGGTGCCATTTTCTGGGAGTACAGAAAGCAACACAGTATCCCCCAGTGGAGGCAGGAGGCACTTACACCAAACCCCAACCCTGGGCCTGGCAACTGTTTTATTAGTGGAACAGTACTGACTTTAAGCCACTGCAGCAAACTCCTTCTCCAGAAGACCAGCACAGACAGCACCAAGCACACACCAAATGTACTGAAAATCTAGTGCTTCGAAATGACACCTGCAGTTCTGGTGCAAGTAGGACAAGGCTTACTTTTTTTTCTTTCCTTTTTCTTCTTTTTTTTTTTTTCTTTCAGAATTAGGCTCATATTTTCTTTTTTGTTTTTTTCATTTCATTTTTGTTTTTTTGGAGCAGGATTTTTTATTCTTTTTCTTTCTTTTGTCTATTCTTCCTTTTTTCTTCCTACCTTTTTCTTTGGAATCAGCCTTGTACTTTTTTTGAGTTTCTGTTTGGTTTTCATTGTTCCATCTTCTTTTCTCTTTTTGGGGATCAGGGTTCCCCCCCTTTTTTGACAAACAAATCAAAGCACACCTGTTAACGGTCCAAACGCTCACCACTGCAAGCAAGGAGAAATTCAGCAGATACTGACCGGTGAGAAAGAAAGCCAAAACACAACAGTAGAGTACAAACAGCATACACCAGAAACAGTTCTTAAAGTGACAGGTCCTAGACAATGTATAACCCCTTTATAATGTAGAACTACTGTCAGGTGTAGGAAACATAACAAGCATTTAAAACTCACAAAATACAGAAACTTATTCAAAATGACAAGATGGAGGAATTCTCCCCCAAAAGAAAGGTCAGGAAGAAATCACCACCAGGGCCACGCTCAAAACAGGCATGCTATATATCTGAATAAGAATTTGGAACAATCGTGACTATTATCTAGACTTGAAAAAAGCATAGAAGATACCAGAGAAGTCCTTGCTTCAGTGATCAAAGACCTAAAAACTATTCAGGCTAAAATAAAAAATGGTCTACTGAGATGCAAAACTGACTGGATACAATGACAACAAGGATTAAAGAAGCAGAGTAGAGAATAAAAGAGAATTCTGAAAGCAGCTAGGGACAAAAAGTCCCTAATCTAGAAGTGTAGACACAAAGTGTTAGCAGAAGAGCTGTCCACTGAAACTGGGCGGGCCAGAAGCAAGTGCCAGGGATATTCAAACTACTAAAGTGGAAATATATACAGCCAAGAACTCCTTATCCAGCAAGGCTGTCATTCAGAATAGAAGGAGAGATACTTTCCCATAAAAACAAAACCTAAAGGAGTTTGTGACCACTAAACTGGCCTTGCAAGAAATTCCCCTCTTCCACTCCTCCCTGGTTTTCTGTTAGGTCTCCCAAAGCCAACCCATGCGTGGGAACGTATGGCATCTGTCTTTCTCTGCCAGACTTATTTCACTTAGCATAATATCCTCCAGTTCCATCCATGTGGCCACACATGGCAGATTTCATTCTTTCTCATTGCTGCATAGTATTTCATTGTGTATATATACAACATCTTCTTTATCTAATCATCAGTTCATGGACACTTAGTCTCTTTCCATGATTTGGCTATTGTCGAAAGTGCTGCTATGAACATCGGGGTACACGTGCCCCTATGCATCAGCACTCCTGATCTCCTGGGTAGATTCCTAACAGTGCTATTGCTGGGTAATAGGGTCATTCTATTTTCAATTTTTGATGAATTTCCACACAGTTCTCTAGAGCGGCTGCAACAGTTTGCATTCCCACCAACAGTGTAGGAGGGTGCCTGTTTCTCCACATCCATGCCAGCATCTATTGTTTCCAGATTTGTTCATTCTAGCCACTCTGACTTGTGTGAGGTGGTACCCCAGTGTGGTTTTGATTTGTATTTCCCTGATGATGAGTGACATTCAGCATCGCTTCATATGACTGTTAGCTGTTTGGATGTCTACTTTGGAGAAGTGTCTATTCATATTTCCCACCCATTTCTTCACTGGATTATTCATTTTTCGGGTGTGGAGTTTGGTAAATTCTTCATAGATTTTAGATACTTACTAGTCCTTTATCCAATATGCCATTTGCGATTATCTTTTCCCATTCTGTTGGTTGCCTATCAGTTTTATTGGTTGTTTCTTTTGCCGTGCAGAAGTTTTTATCTTGATGAGGTCCCAGTAATTCATCTTTGCTTTTAATTCCCTTGCCTTGGGAGACATGTCGAGTAAGAAATTGGTGCGGCTTAGGTCAAAGAGGCTTTTTCCTGCTTTCTATGTTGGCCATATACTTGCAGGTCGATTTCTATTCTATTCCAATGGTCTGAGTCTGTTTTTGGGCCAATACCATACAGTATTGATAACTACCGCTTTATAATAGAGGTTAAAGTCTGGGTTTGTGATGCCTCCCGCCTTGGTTTTATTCTTCAGTATTACTTTGGCTATTCGAGGTCTTTGGTGGTTCCATACAAATTTTAGGATGGTTTGCTCTAGCTTTGAGAAGAATGCTCGAGCAATTTTGATTGGGATTGCATTGAATGTGTAGATTGCTTTGGGTAGTATTGCCATTTTAACAATATTTATTCTTCCAATCCATGAGCAAGTGATGTTTCTCCATTTCCTTGTGTCTTCCTCAATTTACCTCATAGTTTTTATAGTTTTCATCGTAGAGGTCTTTCACATCTTTGGTTAGGTTTATTCCCAAGTATTTTATGGACTTTGGTGCAATTGTGAAAGGGATTGGCTTCTTTATTTCTCTTTCTGCTACTTCATTGTTGGTGTATAGAAATGCCACCGATTACTGTACATTGATTTTGTACCCTGCAACTTTGCTGAAATCATGGATCAGTTCTAGTAGGCTTTTGGTGGATTCCGTCGGGATTTCCACGTAAAGTATCATGTCATCTGCAAAAAGTGAAAGTTTGACTTCCTCCTTGCCAATCTTGATGCCTTTTATTTTGTTTTGTTGTCTGATTGCTGACGCTAAGACTTCCACACTATATTAAATAGCAGTGTGGAGAGTGGAAACCCCTGTCCTGTTCCAGATCTCAAGGGGAAGGCTGTCAATTTTCCCCATTGAGTATGACATTAGCTCTGGGCTTTTCATATATGGCTTTTATGATGCCTACGTATGTTCTTCTATCCCGACTTTCTCGAGGGTTTTCATTAGGAATGTGTGCTGTATTTTGTCAAATGCTTTTTCTGAATCTATTGACAGGATCCTAAGGTTCTTATCTTTTCTTTTGTTAAAGTGATTTATCACATTGATTGATTTGCGAATTTTGAACCAGCCCGTCAACTCAGGGATGAATCCTACTTGATCATGGTGAATACTTCTTTTTATATGCTGTTGTATTTGATTTGCTAATATATTGTTGAGAATTTTTGCATCCATATTCATCAGGGATATTGGGCTGTAAGTCTGTTTCTTTGCTGAGTCTTTATCTGGTTTGGGAATCAAAGTGATGCTGGCTTCATAGAATGAGTCCGGGAGGTTTCCTTCCGTTTCAATTTTATGGAACAGTTTGAGGAGGATAGGAATTAACTCTGTTTTAAAAATCTGGTAAAATTCCGCAGGGAAGCCATCTGGTCCAGGGCTTTTATTTGATGGAAGGTTTTTGATAACTGATTCTATTTCTTCACTAGTTATGGGTCTGTTCAAATTTTCTATTTCTTCCAGTTTGATTTTCGGTAGTGTGTGGCTATTTAGGAATTTGTCCATTTCTTCCAGGTTGCCGAGTTTGGTGGCATATAGTTTGTCATAGTATTCTGTGACGATTGCTTGTATTTCTGAGGGATTGGTTGTAATTACCCCTTTTTCATTCACGATTTTATCTATTTAAGTTCTCTCTCTTTTCTTTTTGAGAAGCCTGACTAGAGGTTTGTCTATTTTGTTTATTTTTTCAAAGAACCAGCTCTTGGTTTCATTGATTTGTTCCACTACTTTTTGTGTTTCCATATAATTAATTTGTGCCCTGATCTTTGTTATTTCTCTCTTTCTGCTAGGTTTGGGTTGTTTTAGTTGTTCTGCTTCTAGTTCTTTTAGGTGTGCTGTTAGAATTTGTGTTATTGATTTTTGTTGTTTCTTGAAGTGGGCCTGGATTCCAATATATTTCCCTCTCAGGACCGCCTTTGCCACATCCCATAGCTTTTGGATTGTTGTATTTTCATTTTAATTTGTTCCCATGCATTTTTTAATTTCTACTCTGATTGCTTAGTTGACCCACTCGTCTTTTAGTAGGTTATTTCTTAGGCTCCATGTTTTTGGGTATTTTCCAGGCTTTTTCCTGTGGTTGATTTCAAGTTTCAAAGCATTGTGGAATAACAGGGTGCACGGTATGATCTCAATTGTTTTATATTTATTCAGAGCCTCCCTGTGTCCCACAATGTGGTCTATCTTGGAAAATGTACCGTGTGCCGTTGAGAAGAATATAAATTCCTTTGCTTCTGGAATGCAAAGGACCCTGCGTGCAGCAAGGTGAAGTACCCTGAAGATGTCTGTTAGGCCCATCTGTTGTAATATGTCGTTCAGGATCATTGTTTCTGTGGTGATTTTCTGTTTTGTGGATCTATCCAATGCTGTGAGTGGAGGGTTAAGGTCCCCTACTATTAGGACATTTTTATCGATAAGGTTGCTAATGTTTGTACTTAGTTGTTTTACAAATTTAGGTGCCCCCGAATTCGGTACATTGATATTTATAATTATTAGCTCTTCCTCTAGATGGTCCCTGAGACTATTGTATAATGTCCTTCTTCATCTCTTATTACATCGTTTATTTTAACGTCTAGTTTTTCTGATATAATTTTGGCTACTCCAGCTTTCTTCTGACTTCCAGTAGCATTGTAAATAGTTCTCCATCCCCTCACTTTCAATCTAAAGGTATCCTCAGGATTCAGACGAGTTTCCTGAAGACAGCAAATAGATGGGTCTTGTTTTTTAATCCATTCTGTTACCCTGGGTCTTTTGATTGGTACATTTAGGCCATTTGCATTCAATGTTAATATTGAAAACTATGGGCTTAAGGTACTGTATTATCTGTAAGTTTCATGTTTGTAAGGCTGTCTCTGGTAGTTTCTGTTCTTTGCAACCTTTCCTTCATAGATTGCCCCTCAGGATCTCTTGTAATGCTGGTTTATGTGTGATGAATTCCTTCAATTTTTGTTTGTTGGGGAAAACCTTGATCTCTCCTTCTATTCTGAATGACAGGCTAGCCGGATACAGAATTCTTGGTTGCATGTCCTTCCTGCTCATCACATTGAAGATATCCTGCTATTTCTTTCTGGCTTGCCAAGTTTCTGTAGATAAGTCTGCTACAACCCTTATGTGACTGCTTTTGTATGTTAAGGTTCTTTTGTCCCCAGCTGCTTTCAGGATTCTCTCCCTGTCTTTATGTTTTGCCAGGTTCACTATGATGTGCCATGCAGAAGGCCTATTCAAGTTACGTCTGAGGGGAGTTCTCCATACCTCTTGGATTTCCATGCCCGTTTCCTTCCTCATGTTGGCAAAGTTCTCAGCAATTATTTGTTCAAGTACCCCTTCGACTCCTTTCTCTCTCTCTTCTTCCTCTGGAAGTCCTATGATACAGATATTGTTTTTTTTGAGTGCATTGCTCAGCTCTCGGATTCTCCTTTCCTGCTCTTGGATCAGCTTCTCTCTCTTTTTATCTGCTTCCTCTTCTCCAATAATTTTATCTTCTAATGCACTTACTCTCTCTTCTGCCCCTTCAATCCGTGCTGTGGCTGCTTCCAATTTGCCTTGTTTTTCATCCAAGGTCTTTTTTTACTTCTTTCTGACTGTTTTTAAGGTCCTTGAACCCTGCCGTGCGGTACCCCTTGCATTCATCTATGCTTTTTTCAAGCCCAGCAATTAGTTTTATGATTGTCATTCTATATTCATGTTCTGTTATGTTACTTATATCTGTTTTCATCAATTCTTGAGCTGTCACTACTTCCTGTAGATTATTTTGAGGAGAATTCTTCCATTTCCTCATTTTGGCTAGATGTGTTTTGGATTAATTCTTGAAGTTGCCCTGGAAAGGAAAACAGACTAACAGACAAAGAGAAAACAGAATACTCAAACGTACCGACAAATGATACAGTCAAGCAGTTCACAACAGATAAAAGAGTAACAAATGACTCTCTGAGGCAATGTCCTGAAGTACCAGCTACACGTTAAGGACAGGGAATGTAGTTTGCTGGTAACAGAGCATATACAGAGAGAATAATGACAGGTGTGGGGAGAGGAATGAAATGGACTTTGTCCAGGTAGAGCGACTAAAGGACTTAATCCAGACTGAGAGAAATAAGAATCAGTACGAGTGCAAGCAAAAAGGAATGAAGATCGATGTTGCTCAGATGAACTTATGCGGCCTGGTTATTCCAGAAATAGGGATAGGGAAGTATAGAAGAAGGTGTAGAACATGCCTTGAGAGAGTGGCTTAAAAGAATGTTTAAGCCAGCCAGTACCCTGGATAACCAGCTCAGGGGGTGGGGATCGGTAAGAAGGAGAAAGGGAGGGATAAATTTAAAAAAGAAATAATGACCTGGATTTACTCCAGGTAGCAGTCTGCACTTGGCATCAGTCGCTCCCGCTGTAAGGTGTCACTCCTGTGGGGAGAGGCATGGTTTGGTGTAGGCGGGTCCCGCCTCCACTGCTGCAGGGATGGCTTTTGGAACAGGATGACTTCCCGGCTTATGAGACAACAATGGCGTCTCTCCAGTCCCTCACCACCAGTCCTGGAGTCTTTATTCACCCCTTCATTTCTGTCCTCTCTCCACCATGGGCGCCGGCATAGTGCGATTCACTGAGTGGTGACGCGGCTGCCTGCTACACCCGATTTCACTGTAATTGTGCCAGGGTTAGAGGTACTTTGCTGGCGCTGGCGACTTGGGCTGACTGGGTCCCTGCTGCCAGTCCTGGCGGCAGGGGACCATGGGTGCGTGGGACCAGCTGCACGAGGGGAGTGCTGCTGTTTGCCACCAAACTTCTCTTCAAAAGCCCTGCATTTAGGGGCTGGATGGTAGGGATCTCACCCTCTCTGGCCCTCTCGTTCAGATGTTGTTTGAACGGCACTTTCCAAGCTATCTCTGAAGTCGCTCACCATCCCCTCAGCTCAGCTCCCGAAGTTTGTTTAATCCCTCCCAGATTAAACTCACGTTTTCTGGGGCGTTACTGGTTTCACCTCCCGTTCCTTATAGGTTGCAGCACCTTTTCTCCCCCATTCTTGGAATTGAGAGAGACTTTGGTTTCAGTCATTCCCAGTTTAAAGGACAAGCAAAATACTGGATCCCCCTACTCCTCTGCCATGTTGGCCCCCACCCATATCTATTCTTCTTAAACTGTTCCAAAAAAAAAATAGAAACTAAAGGAAAGCTTCCAAATGTATTTTGTGAAGGCAACATTAACTGGCTTCCAAAACCCAAAAAAGACCCCACTAAAGAGGAGAATTACAGGTCAATATCCCTGATAGACATGGATGCAAATATTTTAACAAAATACTAGCAAATCGAATTCAACAATACAATAAAAGAATTATTCGTGATGATCAGGTGGAACTTATTCCTGTACTGCAGGGGTAGTTCAATATTTTCAAATCAATCAATGTGAGTCACAATAGATATAGAAAAAGCATTTGACCAAATACTCCATCCTTACTTGATAAAAACCCTCAAAATGGTAGCGATAGGAGGAACAAACCCCAATACCATAAAAGTCATCCGTGAAAGATCCACAGCTAATATCCTCAATGAGGAAAAACTGAGAGGTTCTCTCCTAAGGTTAGAAACACAACAGGGATGTCCACTCTCACCACTGTTGTTCACCATATTGAACTGGAAGTCTTAGCCTCAACAATTAGCAAAAAGAATTAAAATATACCCAAATTTGTGAGGAAAACCTCAAACTTACATTCTTTGCAGATGACATGATACTCTACATGGAAATCCTAAAAGACTCCACCAAAAGACTGCTAGAATTGATACATAAATTCATCAAATTCACAGGATATAAAAATCAAAGTACAGAAATCAATTGTATGTCTATACACCAGTAATTTTAGGGTATGTGCTGAAGGGGCAGCTTTTTCCAGGAATAAAAGTGGGAGTGGGTGAGATTTTTGTTTTGTTTTGTTTGTTTTACTTTTCTTCTACCTAGCTGGCCCAGCACTGTAGGGCACCATTTCTGAAAATCTCCATCTATTTTGATAGCATCGCTTACCCTGCCCAGCATTCTCCTGGGAACCCAACACTCTCAACCTGCCTGCCCTGGCAAATGCACCTCCAAAACTCCAACTGCTATACCATATCCTGTGAGCAAGTTTGGCTAGAACAGGAAACCCCTGCAAAGCGGCTCCTGACCCACCAAATCAGGCAGGTGGCCACAACCAAATCTGGAGTCCCCTCAAAGTGCCTCTCATGTTGCCATACCCAGCAGGTGGACATGGCCACAAAAAAGCTCCTGCTCTGTCATACCATGTGAGTGGCCTTCACTTAGAACCATACCAACCCAAAACATTCCCATCATTTGAGGCAGGGCAATCCCACCCACAAGCATGCCTGCAACAGTCCTGGCCAAGCCATGAAGGTAGCTGCACTGGAGGGCTAACCCCACCCAAAAGTGTGACATTAGCATCCACAGCCAGGGGTCTCAGATAGCCTCACTGGAAGCCAACCATACCCACCAATGCAACCATAGCGATAGTAGGCATTGCATCCAGCCAGTTTGGGGGCCAGTCCTACACATCAGTACACCTACACTAATCACTGTCCAACCACAAGAGAAAAGTGCATGAAGCCCAGAAAGGGAGCACCTCTTGAATGCCTGGTTCTTGTGACTGGGGGAGATTATATTTCTGTACCCATCAGGACATGCTCTAAATATGCCCACTCCTTCAAGAATGGGAGATATAGTTGAACTACTTAATTCATGGAAACAAACACTGAAAGTCATGTAAAATGGGAAGACAGAATAATATGTTCCAAACAAAAGAACAAAACAAAACCTCAGAAAAAGAACTAAATGAAACAGGGATTAGCAATGAACCTTATAAAGAGGTCAAAATAAGGGTCATAAAGATGTCAAGGGAACTCTAGAGAAGAAAGGATAAACAGTGAGAATTTCAAAAAAGAGGCAGAAATTATATAAGAAAAAAAATCAGAGCTGAAGAGTACAATAATTGAAATGAAAAAACCATATAGTAGACAGAATCTACAGCAGATGATGCATAACAATAGATCAGTAATCTGGAAGAGAGGTTAGTAGAAGTCACCCAAATAGAATAGCAAAAAAATATAGACAGATAGATAGATAGATAGAGAGATAGATAATAGATAGATAGATAGATACAGATATAGATATAGATATAGATATAGATATAGATATAGATATAGATATATAATTTAAAATAATGGGAATAGTTTAAGGGACCTCTGATACAACACTAAGTACTCTGACATTTGCTTTCAGGAGTCTAAAACGCAGAAGAGAGAAAAAAGAGGGGATGAAAGCATATTAGAATAACTGCTGAATACTTACCTAATCTGTGGAAGGACACAGACATCCAGGTCCAGGAACACAGAGAGTCCCAAACAAGATGAAGCCAAAGAGGTCCACATCAAGAAACATTACAATTAAAATGTCAAAACTTAAAGAGAGAATCTCAAAAGCAGCAAAAAATTAACTAGTTATGTATAAGAGAACTCCCATAAGACTATCAGTTAATCTATCAGCAGAAACTTTGTAGGACAGAAGAGAGTGGCAGTGATAGAACTGAAATGGAGAAAGCGGGGTGCCTGGGTAGATCGGTCAGTTGAACATCTGACTCTTGATTTTGGCTCGGGTCAGGAACTCACAGTTCATGAGATTGAGCCATGTATCAGGCTCTGTGCTGACAGCATAGAGACTGCTTGGGACTCTCTCTCTCTCTTTCTCTCTCTTCCCCTCCCCCACTCATGCTCACTCTTGCTCTCTATCTCTCTCTCAAAATAAATAAACAACAACAACAATAGTGGAGAAAGGAAAAAAAAAAACAAAACACCTACAACCAAGAATATTCAACCCAGCAAGGTTGTCATTGTAAATTGAAGGAAAACTAGTTTCCTAAACAAACACAAGTTTTAAAGGGCTTCAACAACATTAAACCAGGCTTACAAGAAATATTAAAAAGACTTATTTAAGTGGAAAAGAAAGGCTATTACTAGATGTAAGAAAATTATGAAAAAAAATCTCACTTTTAAAAGCAAACATACAGGAAATGACAACCGCTTACTTGTAGGCTACTATGAAGGTCAAAAGACAGAAGTAGAAATATCAACTGTATCTTCAGTAGTTTCTGGATACTCAAAAATAAAGATTTAAAATATGGTTTGGAAAATATAAAGTCTGGGATGGAGGGAGGGAATAAAACTTGAGTGCTTTTAGAATGCATTCAAACTTAAGCAACCATCAACATAAAACAGACTGTTGTATACATAGGTCGTCACATATAAACGTCATGGTAGCCAAAACCCAAAACCTATAATACACACACACACACACACACACACACACACACACACACACAGAAAGGAATACAAACACAACATTAAATTTTTTTAATCACAAAGGAAGAGAATAAAAGAAAGGAACATAGAAGAACTACAAAAGCAACCAAAAAACACTTAACAAAATGGCAATAAGTACATCCCGATTAATAATTATTTTAAATACAAATGGACTAAATATTCCAACCGAAAGACACAGGGTGGTTGCATGGATAAAAAACAAGACCCATTTATAGGCTGCCTATAAGAGACTAACTTCAGATGTAAAGACACACACAGACTGAAAGTGAAGGGATGAAAAAAGGTCTTCCATGCAAATGTATACAAAAAGAAACTAGTGTAGCTATATTCATATCGAGAAAAATGCACTTTAAAACATACTGCAATTTGAAAAAAAAAGGGCACTACAAGTGATAAAGGGGTCGATTCAGCAATACCCAACATTTATGAATATATACTCGCCCCAAAATGTGCAGTAAATATACATGGAGAATATTAACATACTTAAAGAGAGACATTGAAAGCAATACAATAATACCGAGGGATTTTTAACGTCTCGCTGAAATCAATGCATAAGTCATCCAGATAGAAAATCAATAAGGAAACACTCATATTAAATAACACATTAGACCAGAGGGACTAACAGATGTAAATAGAGAATTCCATACAAAAACAACAGTATACACATTCTTTGAAGTGCACATAAAACATTCTCTAGGACAGATCATATGTTAGACCATGAAACAAGATTCAATAAATTTAAGAAGATTGAAATCATATCAATGAACTTTTATAACCATACTGACATGATACTAGAAATTAATTACAAGGAAAAAATGGAAAAAATCACTTGAAGGATAGACAACATGATTCTAAACAATTGATCAATGAAAAAAAATTTTTTACTGCCCCAGGGCAAATGAAAATGAAAACACAGCATTACAAAATGTAAGGGATGCAGCAAAAGCAAGCCAAGAAGGAAGTTCATAGTGATACAGGTCTATTTCAAGAAAGAAGAAAAATCTGTTTTTTTTATTTTTTATAATAGTTTATTTTCAAATTGGTTTACATATAACACCCAGTGTTCATCCCAACAAGTGCCCTCTTTAATATCCATCACCCCCTCTCCCCCCTCCCTCACCTCCCTCACCTCCCTCACCCTCAGATTGTTCTTAGTCTTTGAGAGTCTCTTATGTTTTATCTCCCTCCCTCTCTGTGTCTTTTTTTCCTTTCCCCTCTTCCCCTCCCCC
>PITB01028724.1:0-18746 GCA_004024585.1 Paradoxurus hermaphroditus | reverse complement strand
GTGGTACATATATACAATGGACTACTACGTGGCAATGAGAAAAAATGAAATCTGGCCGTGTGTAGCAACATGGATGGAACTGGAGGGTATTATGTTAAGTGAAATAAGTCAGTCAGAAAAAGACAGATACCATATGTTTCCACGAATAGGTGGACTTTGTGAGACTAAGCAAAAACCAGGGGGAGGGGAAGAGGGGAAACAAAAAAAGACACAGAGAGGGAGGGAGATAAAACATAAGAGACTCTCAAAGACTAAGAAAAAACTGAGGGTGAGGGGGATGAGGGAGGGGGGAGAGGGGGTGATCGGCATTAAAAAGGGCACATGTTGAGATGAACACTGGGTGTTATATGTAAACCAATTTGAAAATAAACTATTATAAAATTAAAAAAAAACAAAGACATAGGGAAACAGAATGGATTAAAAAACAAGACCCATCTATTTGCTGTCTTCAAGAGTCTCATCTTAAACCTGAGGAAACCTTCAGATTAAAAATGAGGGGAGAATATCTACCATGCTACTGAAAGGCAAAAGAAAGCGGGAGTAGCCACACTTATATCAGACAAACTAGACTTTAAAATGAACGATGTAATAAGAGATGAAGAAGGACGTTATATAATAATCACAGGGACCATCCAGCAGGAAGAGCTAACAATTATAAATATCTACGCACCGAATTCGGAGGCACCCAAATTTGTAAAACAACTAATCACAAACATAAGTAACCTTATCGATAAAAACGTCCTAATAGTAGGGGACCTTAACACTCCACTCTCAGCATTGGATAGATCCACAAAACAGAAAATCACCCAACTAATCTTTGACAAAGCAGAAATGATGCTTAAATGATAACACATCTTCTTTATCCATTCGTCAGTCGATGGACACTTAGTCTCTTTCATAATTTGGCTATTGTCGAAAGTGCTGCTATGAACATCGGAGTACATGGGCCCCTATGCATCAGCATTCCTGTACCTCTTGGGTAGATTCCTAACAGTGCTATTTCTGAGTCATAGGGTAATTCAGTTTTCTTTTTTTTGATGAACTTCTACACAGTTCTCCAGAGTGGCTGCACCAGTTTGCATTCCCACCAACATTAGGAGGGTGCCTTCATCTCCACATCCTCTACAGCATCTATAGTTTCCTGATTTGTTCATTTTAGCCACTCTGACCGGCGTGAGGTGGTATCTCAGTGTGGTTTTGCTTTGTATTTCCCTGATGATGAGTGACATTGAGCATCGTTTCGTGTGTCCGTTTGCCATTTTGATGTCTTCTTTGGAGAAGTGTCTATTCATATCTTCCTCCCATTTCTTCACTGGATTATTCGTTTTTCGGGCGTGAAGTTTGGTAAGTCCTTTATAGATTTTAGATATTAGTCCTTTATCAGATATGTCATTTGCGATTATCTTTTCTCATTCCGTTGGTTACCTATCAGATTTGTTGGTTGTTTCTTTTGCTGTGCAGAAGCTTTTTCTCTTGATGAGGTCCCAGTAGTTCATTTTTGCTTTTAATTCCCTTGCCTTTGAAGATGTGTCAAATAAGAAATTGGTGCATCTTAGATCAAAGAGGCTTTTTCCTGCTTTCTCTTCTAGGATTTTGATGGTTTCCTGTCTCACATTCAGATCCTTCGTCCATTTAGAGTTTATTTTTGTGAGTGATGTAGCGATGTGGTCTAGTTTCATTCTTTTGCCTGTTGCCGTCCAGTTCTCCCAGCACCATTTATTAAAGATGCTTTCTTTTTTCCATTGGATACTTTTTCCCGCTTTGTCAAAGATTAGTTGGCCATATACTTGTGGGTCCATTTCTGAGTTTTCTATTCTCTTCCATTGATCTATGTGTCTGTTTTTGTGCCAATACCATACTGTCTTGATGACTACAGCTTTGCAGTAGTTTTTAAAGGCTCCATTCATAGGAGGGGAGAGCGTGGGTGACGGGCAATAAGTAGGGCACAGGTTGGGATGAGCACTGGGTATTCTATGGTAACCAGTTTGACAATAAAACAATTAAAAAAATAAATAAAGGCTCATTTCATTTTTTCTCAGTTATTTTGTTGAGACATTATATACCAAAAATTTCATCCTTTTAAGGTGTATAATTTAATGATTTTTTGGAGTATTTACAAGGTTGTACAACCATCACCAATAACTAATTCAAGGTATTGAATATTCTAGAATATTTTCTTTATGCCATAAAGACACCAAATACCACTTAGCATTCACTACTCACTTCTCCTTCCTCCAGATCCTGGCAACCACTTCTTGTTTTTATAGACTTGCCTATTCTGTACATTTCATATAAATTAAATCATACAATATGTAGCCTTTTATGTTGGCTTCTGTTACTTAGCATGTTTTTAAGAGTTATTCATGTTATATCATGTACTACTACTTCATTCTTTTTTATAGTTAAATCATGTTAAATTTCATGGATATACCACATTTTGTTTATCTGTTTGTCAATTGGTGGAAATTTGTTTTTTTCAACTTTGGGACTATTACGAATAATGCTGCTACAAACATTTGTGTATAATTATTCATGTGGGCATATGTTTTCAGTTCTTTTGCGTATATGCCTAGGAGTGGAATTGCTGGGTCATATGGTAACTTTATGCTTTACCATTTGAGAAATTGCCAAACTTTTTTTTAAAGCAGTTGCGTGCTTGCTTCGGCAGCACATATACTAAAATTGGAACGATACAGAGAAGATTAGCATGGCCCCTGCACAAGGATGACACGCAAATTCGTGAAGTGTTCCATATTTTTTTTTAAAGAGGGCACGTGTTGGGATGAACACTGGGTGTTATATGTAAACCAATTTGAAAATAAACTATTTTAAAAAAAGGCAGTTGCACCATTTGCATTCCCACCAGCAATGTATGAGGGTTCTGATTTCTCCACAAACTTTCCAACAGTTGTTATTATCCAAATATATTCATATTTGTAATTAAAATAGTCTAGGGGCACCTGGGTGACTCAGTCGGTTGAGTGTCTGACTTTGGCTCAGGTCATGATCACACAGATCATGAGTTCAAGCCCCGCATTGGGCTCTGTGCTGACAGCTCAGAGCCTGGAGTCTGCTTCAGATTCTGTGCTTTCCTCTCTCTCTCTGCCTTTCCACGCTTGTGCTCTCTCTCTCTCTCTCTCTCTCTCTCTCTCTCTCTCAAAAATAAATATTTAAAATTTTAAAGGAAAATAAAATAAGATAGTCTATAGTAGACACTTTATAGGAAGATGTTAGGAATAACCCTGAATACATGTGATTGGACTGAGAGTGGGCATCTGATCCAAACAGAACCAACAACCCTTTTCCCTCCCACCCTTGGAATTGAGACTAAGAGATACCCATCTCAGTTTGAAAGTTCTCTTAAAGAACAATTGAGGAGATAGAAACTCTACAGCTGTTGGTAATCATTTCCCAACCTGTAGACTCAGAAGCAGTGAGAATCAATTGGCAGCAAGAGGGAGAAGTATGAAACGAATATATATTGAGAAGCAGAGATTAGCAATGGAAAGAGATTACTTTCTGGATGTTTAGGACTTTGTTTCCTGAGGTCCAGTTTCATCTTCCCTTTGGATTTCTCAAGCCACTCTTATATCATTATAAAGTATCCCTTTTCTTGGATAAGCTAATCTTAGTTTCTTTCTGTTACTTCAACTACAAGAAAATTAACCAATACAGAAATAGAACATGAAAAATGACAAAAAGTGGTTTTATAAAACAACAACAGCCTCTTTAGATAACCAAGGGCAGGAAAATAAGTCATTGTCTTTATTTTTTCTCTTTTTCTGGATCCACTCCATTCTCCTCCTTCTTTCTGCAAATCAGATTCTTCCTCTCTCTCAGACCCTCACTACTCCACCATAATTTGAACTTGCAGGTTTGCAATACGGGTGACTCCCACTTTGACTCTCAATGACCTTTTGCTTCAAATGCCCAGAGCTCTCTCCCTGACCTGTTTCTCAGGGTCCCATTTCCAGTTCTCTGAATAACCCTATATGCTTAGTTTTGGGGCATGATCCATAGAGCCAGGTGTTTGGGGACATTTTCCATGGTCTGTGCACAGACATGGTTTGTGTTTTTCTACAAAGCAGGATTGGGCACGGGGGAAATAGATGTATATGACTTCTGAGTCCCTGAATATCTGGGAATGTCTTTTTTTCTGCCCTCATACATGAGTGATAACTTGGTGGGATATAGAGTTCTTGGATCACAAGTTTGGCTTCCCCTAAACTCTATAGATAGATAATCCTCAATTCTCATATTTTATGGTGTGGAAGAGAAATCTGATGGTGATCTGATTTTTTTTTCCATTTGTGGTTAACCTGCTCTTTTCTTTCTGGATTCTTATAGGATTTCATTCCTCACTTATGAAATTCTTTCATGTGGCTTTTCTTTTGGCTCATTATCATCATCTTTTTTTAAATTTTTAGGTGATAAACGAATTTCTTTAGCCTCTATTCTCAGTAACTGACTTTTTTTGCTGCAATATCCAATGTACTGTTCACTATCACCGTTATGTTTTCAAATTCGGTAATCATGTTTTTCATCTGAAATTAAGTTTGGATTGTTCCCTCTTTAGAAATGGAATGTCCTCTCAAATCTCATAAAGAATACTATCTACAATTTTCTAAAGTTATCACTTACATTGCGTCAAGTCTATTTCAAATGTAAACATTTCATCAGAATGGTCTTTTCTCTCTTATATTTTTTAATTTTTTCACAAGCTAATTACTGGTCTCTGACTGTTAATTCTGAAGAGGGAGCCTACACTTTTCTATTCCTGACATTTGAGACAGATTCCCTCTGAGATGGCATCCTAGACAAAGAAGAAAAGTGAAAGCTTATATTTTCTGTAGTTTTATTTTGTCGTATTGGGGGAATTCAGTTAAGACATGAAGAGTACGGAATGAACTACCAAAAGGTAGTCACATGCCAGGGAGGTTAAGTATTTTGTCAAGTGACCACTTTCTTCCCCAGCTATTCTATGTGCTAGCAACATGGTGGGTGGTGCCCAATGTCTCTTTTGAAATGAATTTTTCCCTAGAGTGACCTTTTATTCCACTCTTGCCTCAGGCTTCTGCTCTCTGAGATTTAGAGCTCTTGTATTGGGTCCTAAGTCTAATTGTCCATGGAAAATAGGGAGCCCACAGTGCAAGGAAGTTCCTGATGTGCCAATGATAATTGTGATAGCCTGCAGCTAGTTGGGGCACAACTATCTTCTCTAACTGGTTCAACTACCTATTTTAGAATCTTGTTATGGTAATGGCTCCCATTTTCCTCACCATCTGCGGCAAATGAAGGCTGGAGTCAGACTTGAGCCAGTTGGTCCACATGTGGGATGCCGAGACAGTTATCCTAGTCTGGTTTTCTCCCTGATATCTGTCTTGTGGCCTGCCTCTGTTTCCAGTCTCAACTTCTGACTTTAGACATTTCCAGAGCTCTTCTGAGGGAACAGCCCTCTTACTTCTTACATGAACCTCTACTTTGTCTTGAGTTGAATTTAGGTTACTCACTGCTTTTATCTGACAGTCTTGTAGATGCTTTTAAAAGTTTCTGATCTATTCGTTGTTCACTTATAAAGAGCTTTTCCTGGGGCGCCTGGGTGGCTCAATTGGTTGAGTGTCCGACTTCGGCTCAGGTCATGATCTCGCGGTCTGTGAGTTCGAGCCCCGCATCGGGCTCTGTGCTGACAGCTCAGAGCCTGGAGCCTCCTTCAGATTCTGTGTCTCCCCCTCTCTCTGCCCCTCCCCCACTCATGCTCTGTCTCTGTCTCAGAAATAAAATAAACATTAAAAAAATTTTAAGAGCTTTTCCTATCTTTACAGTTCTTAGGTTGTTTCAGTGGGATTTTGAAAAGAAGGGACTTAAACACATGTGCTGAAATCATTATCTGTTATGCATTCTGAAGTGCTTGGGGATGAAGTGCATTGATGTCTCTAACACTTTGAAATGCATCAAAATGTAATATGAGTTGCTATATATATGTGACAAAACAAATTTAGCTAAATATTAATTATAGATCTAGATGGTGGATATATGAGTGTTCACTGTATCATTCTTATAATTTTTCTGTATGCTTGGAAAAAACACAATGAATGTTGAAAAATTATTATTTTCCAACTAGAAGTTGATTCTTTTTTAAATGTTGTTTATTTATTTATTTCTGAGAGAGAGAGAGAGAGAGAGACAGCACAAGCAGGGGAGGGGCAGAGAGAGAGGAAGACACAGAATCCGAAGCAGGCTCCAGGCTCCAAGCTGTAAGCACAGAGCCCGACAAACTGTGAGATCACGACTCTAGTAGAATTCAGATGCTTAACCAACTGAGCCACCTAGGCATCCATAGAAGTTGATTCTTAAACTTAACTTTGCCTCATTGTTTGGAGGCAAATAATTTCATCTTCAAGTAATTTTCACCAGGTACTGGCGATATATATTTTCTGAGCCTATGATTATCTTTTGCCTTTTCAAGCATTTTTCTTCTTGTGTTATCCACTCTCCTGCAGAGTATTATTTTTCTTTCAAGTGGATTATTGACATACTCTAGCTTTTCTAACCTCGAATCCTCCTTTGAGTCATTTTCCGGGTAAAATTCCACATTAGGGCTTTCCCACTCTGTTTTGTTCACAGATATATCCCCAGAGCCTAGAACAATACCCAGCCTATATTAGTCATTCAGTAACTATTTGTAGAGTGAATGAATGAATATCCCTGTTCTCCTTCACAGCCACACTTCTCAAAATGGTTGTCTATACTCTTCTTTCTGGTTACCACCTCTTGATTTCTCTTTATTCGTCAGCTCATTCAAATTTGGCTTCCAACCTCATAATCCAACTGAAACTGCTTTTGTCAATATGACAAGTGGATTCCACGTTGCCAAATTCAGTGGCTACCTTGATGACTTCTAATTCCTGTTTTCATCATGATTTGGCACAGTTTACTACTCCTTTCTTTTTGAAATGTTTTCCTTTCTCAGCTTCTGTGACACCAGAGTCACAGAAGACCTGTAGATTTGCCCCCTACACCACTAGCCTCCTCTTCTCATAATTCTTTTATGACTTTTCTGCCTCTACATATTAGAGCTCCTCAGGACTTGGTCCTGGCTCTCTTTTCTTATATGTTCTCCTTAACTGACTTTGTTTAGTACCAAGGTTTTAATATGAATATTCCCAATTTAAATTCTCTAGCCTAAGTCGCACCTCCAGGCTCTAGATTTATATACCGAACTGCCTACATGACAGCTCTGCTAGTTTTTTGCACAGACATTTCAAATTTAACATGTTCAAAATGAAAATGCTGTTTTCCTTTCCCCTCACCTTAGGGAAAGAGTCTCCTACATCTCTGAAAATGTCAGATATTAAATGATTTCTGTTTGATTCCTTTCTTTTCCTTATCCCCTATTCCTAATCCAATAGAAAGTCCATCTAATTCTATTTCTAACAGATACCTCAGATCTATCTGTGTCTATCTGATTCCACTGCCATCACCTGTCCTGGAACAATGCAACAGTCTCCTAATAAATGTCCATACTCTATCCTTGCCTCTATATAAGCCAGGCCCTACAAAGCAAACAGAATAAACATTTAAAACTAGTTTCTGGAATTCCAGGTCTCCCAGATGGAATAGCTTCATTCTTTCCAGGTCTTCTCTCTTACAACTAATAAGCCCTGGACATACACAACAAACAAGCATATGAAGACTCTGAATGGTCTAAGATAAACTGCTTAGGGACTTTGGGACTTAAGGAACAACACAGCAGAGAGTCCCTTTGTTTCCTTAGTGCCTCCCCTATGTCCTGATTGGATAGAGTACTGCAGAAGCCTCCAACCCTGAATTGCCAATAAGCTGAGACACAAAAAACTTCAAGAAAAGCCTGTTCCCCTTGCCAAAAGATCAGGAAAATAATGACCTAACAGCAGAAAAGGTTTTGGGTTTTGTTATCAACCTATTCCCCACAGTGGTCTGTCATAGCTTCAATCATCAAAAAATAGGAAAGGAAAAGTTTTCCTTTGCATTTCTATCAGGAAGGAAAATCTTTCCAAGAAGCCTCAGAACAGACTTCTCAGGCCCCTGCCTAACCCTTTAGTTGTGAAGGAGGCTGGGAAAGTGAATGTTTAGCTCTCTCGATTTATGTGATGAGAAGGGATCTCTGTCAACAAAGAAAGGGACTGGGATGATTTGGGGTGGGAAACCAATAGTACTGGTCACACCTTCTAAATTAGGTTCTCCCACATTATTCTAAGTCATGGCATTCTATTTGTTTTCTTTATGGAAACTATTTTAGTTTTAAAGTATTTCTACATTTGTTTCTGTGCTTATTTTTTCTAAGCACCACGCAATACTTTTTAAGGGCATCATGAGGGCAGGAAACATATCTATTTTTTACCTTTTTATCCCCAGCACCTAGCATATTACCTGGTACAGAATATGAACTCAAAATATTTTGTGGAATACATGAATGAAGTTGAGCATGTCTTTCTATTTCATTTACATATGAAAGACAATTTGGCTAAGTATAAAATTTTGGGGTCACGGCCACTTCTATTCAAAACTATAGACATAGATCTATTGATTTTATGGCATTTAGTGTTACAGGGAAGATCGGCCTGATTTGTAAGCAAACATTTTTGTTTGTTAAAGAAACTTTTTATTTTGAACCAATTTAGATTCATAGGAAGTTAAAAAGATAGTATGAAGAGGTTAAGTGTACCCTTCACTCAGTTTCCCCAAATGACATTAGTATAAAGTATGCAGATATGTGTAATCACCACCGCAATCAACACACAGTACTATTCCATAACCATAAGAATCCCCTGATGCTATACCTTTATACATACATACATCTGTTTCCTACTGCTACCATCCCTAATCATTTGTACCATTAATCTGTTCTCCATCTCTGTAATTTTGTCATTCTAAGAATAAGATATAAAAAGAATCATACAGTGTGTGACTCTTAGGTATTGACTTTGTTTCATTTAGTGTAATGTCCTTGGTCTATCCATGCATCAATATTTTGCATATATCAATTTAATTGTTGAGCATTATCCCATTATATGGCTATATCAGAATTTGTTCAGCCATTCACTCATGGAAAGATGTTTGGATTGTTTCCAATACTTTTGCCATTAGGAATAAAGTGCTTATGAACATTTATGTACAGCTTTTTGTGTTGGCAAAAGTTTTCATTTTTCTGGGATAAATGTCCAAGAGTGCAATTCCTGGGTCACATAGCAATTGCGTATTTAATTTGATAATAAACTGTCAAAATGTTTTTGAGAGTGGCTGTACCATTTTACTTTCCTACCAGGACTGCATAAGAGGTCCAGTTTTTCCACATCCTTGCCAGCATTTGGTTTGTCACTAATTTTTATTTTAGTTGTTTTAATAGGTAAGTAGTGGTATCCCTTTATGATTTTAATTTGCATTTTTCTAATAGTTAATGATGTTGAATATATTTTCCTATGCTTGTGTGCCATACATATATGCTTTTTAGTAAAAATGTCTCTTCATGTCTTTTGCCTATTTTCTAATCGGATCATCTATTTTTTACTGCTGAGTTTTGATATTTCTTTATAAATTTTAGATAGAAGTCCTTTATCAAATATGTGGTTTGCAAATATATTGTCCTAGTTTATAGTTTGTCTTTTTATCCTCTTTTTTATTTTTGAGAGACAAAGTGAGACAGAGTGCAAGTGGAGGAGGGGCAGAGATGAAGGAAACAGAATCTGAAGCAGACTCCAGGCTCTGAGCAAACATTCAGCATGAAGCCCGACGCGGGGCTCAAACCCATGAACTGTGAGATCATGATCTGAGCCGACGTCGGATGCTTAACCGACTGAGCCAACCAGGCGCATCAGTCTTTTTATCCTCTTAACAAGTTCTTTAGTAGAACAAAATTTTTAAATTTTGATAAAGTCCAATTTGTTGATATTTTTCTTTTATGAGTCATGTTTTTTGTGTCAAGCATAAGAACACGTCAACAAACCCTAGATTCTTTTTATTTATTTACTTATTTATTTATTATTTATAATAGTTTATTTTCAAATGGTTTACATATAACACCCAGTGTTCATCCCAACATGTGCCCTTTTTAATTCCTGTCACCCCCTCTCCCCCCTCCCTCACCCCCTCACCCTCAGTTTGTTCTTAGTCATTGAGAGTCTCTTATGTTTTATCTCCCTCCCTCTCTGTGTCTTTTTTTCTTTTCTCCTCTTCCCCTCCCCTGGTTTTTGCTTAGTCTCACAAAGTCCACCTATTCGTGGAAACATATGGTATCTGTCTTTTTCTGACTGACTTATTTCACTTAACATAATACCCTCCAGTTCCATCCATGTTGCTACACACGGCCAGATTTCATTTTTTCTCATTGCCACGTAGTAGTCCATTGTATATATGTACCACATCTTCTTTATCCATTCGTCAGTTGATGGGCACTTGGTCTCTTTCCATGATTTGGCTATTGTCAAAAGTGCTGCTTTGAACATTGGGGTACACGTGCCCCTATGCATCAGAATTCCTGTGTCTCTTGGGTAGATTCCTAGCAGTGCTATTGCTGGGTCAAAGGGTAGCTCTATTTTCATTTTTTTGGGGAACCTCCACACCGTTTTCCAGAGTGGCTGCACCAGTTTGCATTCCCACCAACAGTGTAGGAGGGTGCCTGCTTCTCCACATCCCTGCCAACATCTATAGTTTCCTGATTTGTTCATTTTAGCCACTCAAACCGGTGTAAGGTCGTATCTCAGTGTGGTTTTGATTTGTATTTCCCTGATGATGAGTGACATTGAGCATCGTTTCATGTGTCTGTTGGCCATCTGAATGTCCTCTTTGGAGAAGTGTCTATTCATATCTTCCGCCCATTTCTTCACTGGATTATTTGTTTTTCTGGTGTGGAGTTGAGTAAGTTCTTTATAGATTTTAGGTATTAGTCCTTTATCCGATATATCATTTGTGATGATCTTTTCCCATTCCGTTGGTTGCCTATTCGTTTTGTTGGTTGTTTCTTTTGCCGTGCAGAAGCTTTTTATCTTGATGAAATCCCAGTAGTTCATCTTTGCTTTTAATTCCCTTGCCTTTGGAGACATGTCGAGTAAGAAATTGGTGCGTCTTAGGTCAAAGAGGCTTTTTCCTGCTTTCCCCTCTAGGATTTTGACGGTTTCCTGTCTCACATTCAGATCTTTTATCCATTTAGAATTTATTTTTGTGAGTGGTGTAAGAAAGTGGTCTAGTTTCATTCTTTTGCATTTTGCTGTCCAGTTCTCCCAGCACCATTTGTTAAAGAGGCTGTCTTTTTTCCATTGGATACATTTTCCCACTTTGTCAAAGATTAGTTGGCCATAAACCGTAGATTCTAAAGATTTTCTTCGATGTTTTCTTCTGAAATGATTATAATTTTACATTTTATATTTAAATCTATAAACCATTTAGTTAATTTTTGTATGAAGTTGGAGGTTAAGGTTGAAGTTCCTCTATTTGCTTATGGATATCCTATTGCTTCAACACCTTTTGTTGAAGAGGCTATCTTTCCTCATTGAATTTATTTTGCATCTTTGTCAAAAATAAGTTGACTCTACTTTTATGGGTCAGATTCTGGGTTCTCTATCTGTTCCATTGATCTATGTGTCTATCCTTCCACCAATAACACATAACCTTGCTAATTGTAGCTGTGTAATATGTCTCGAAATCAGGTGGAGTGGGTCCTCCTATTTTATTATTTTTTCCAAAACTGATTTAACTGTTTAGTTCCTTTGCCTTTCCTTACATAAATTTTAGAATAATCTTGTGTATATGTACAAAAAATTCTCGCTGGTATTTTGATAAGAATTTTACTAAATATGTACTCTAATTTTAGGAAAATTGACATCTTCATTAAATCTTTCACAATATTTTACAATTTATGTAGGTCTTTTTAATTTATTTTATTTTATCAAAAATGTTTTAACATTTATTGATTTTTAAGAAAGGAGAGGAGAAGAGGAGACAGAGAGAGAGAGAGAGAGAGAGAGAGAGAGAGAGAGAGAGAGAATCTGAAGCAGGTTCCAGGCTCTGAGCTGTCATCACAGAGCCTGACATGGGTTTTGAACTCACAAACCATGAGATCATGACCTGAGCCAAAATCAGACGGTTAACCAACTGAGCCACCCAGGTGCCCCTCCATTTATGTAGGTCTTAAAATCTCATTCAATGATGTTATATACCTATCAGTGTATAATTCTTGCACTCTTGTTAAATTTATTTCTCTAAGTATTTTATAATTTTTGATGCTTTCAAAACTGGAATTACTTTCATAATTTATTTTTGAATTGTTTATTGCTAGTATATGGAAAAACATGATGTTTAAATATGAATCTCGTATCCTATGAACTTGCTTACTCATTCTAATTATTTTATAGATTACTCAGAATTTTCTATATACAATATCATATCATCTACAAATACGTCTAGTATAGCTTCTTTCTTTTCAATATGGATGATTTTTGTTTCTTTGGTTGCCTAATTATACAGGTTAGAAATTTCAGTACAATGTTGCACAGAAATGGCAAGAGTAGACATCCTTGTCTTCTTCATTATCTTAGAGGTAAACACCCGGTCTTTCACCATTATGTATGATATTAGAGGTACTTTTTTCATAATGGCCTTTATCAGCTTCGAGAAGTTCCACTTTATTCCTGGTTTGCTGCATGTTTTTATTATGAAAGGGTGTTGTATTCTGTCAAGTGAATTTATGTGTCTACTGTGATGATCATATGGATTTTGTCCTTTATCGTTTGATTTTTATATATTAAAACAACCTTGCATTCCTGGACTAAATCTTACTTGGTCATGGTGTATAATCCTTTTTATTTGCTACTAAATTCAGTTTGCTAGTATTTTGTTGAGTATTTTTGCATCTATATTCTTTTTTTTTAATGTTTATTTATTTTGGAGAGAGAGACAGCACGAGTAGGGGAGGGGCAGAGAGAGGGAGACACAGAATCCAAAGCAGGCTCCTGGCTCTGAGCTGCCAGCAAAGAGCCCGATGTGGGGCTTGAACTCACGAACATGACATCATGACCTGAGCCGAAGTCGGACACTTTACCAACTGAGTCACCCAGGTGCCCCTATGTTCTTTTTTAAAAATTTTTTAAAATTTACATGCAATTTAGTTAACATATAATGCAACAATGATTTCAAGAGTAGATTCCTTAATGCCTCTTACCTATTTAGCCCATCCCCCCTCCCAAAATCCCTCCTATAACCTGTTTGTTTTCCATATTTAAGAGTCTCTTATGCTTTGTCTCCCTCCCTGTTTTTATATTATTTTTGCTTCTCTTTCCTTATGTTCATCTGCTTTGTATCTTAAAGTTCTCATATGAGTGAAGTCATATGATATTTGTCTTTCTCTGACTGACTAATTTCACTTAGCATGATACTCTCTAGTTCCATCCATGTAGTTGCAAATGGCAAGATTTTGTTCTTTTTGATTGCCGAGTAATACTCCATTGTATATATATACCACTTCTTCTTTATCCATTCATCCATCAATGGACCTTTGGTCTCTTTCCATACTTTGGCTATTGGTGATAGTGCTGCTATAAACATTGGGGTGCATGTGTCCCTTAGAAACAGCATACCTATATTCTTTGGATAAATACCTAGTAGTGCAATTGTTGGGTCATAGGGTAGTTCTATATTTAATGTTTTGAGGAACCTCCATACTGTTTTCCAGAGTGGCTGCACCAGTTTGCATTACCACCAGCAGTGTAAAAGAGATCCTCTTTCTCCACATCCTCGCCAACATCTGTTGTTGCTTGAGTTGTTAATGTTAGCCATTCTCACAGGTGTGAGGTGATATCTCATTGTGGTTTTGATTTGTATTTCCCTACAGATGAGTGATGTTGACCACTATTTCATTTGTAGGTTGGCCACCTGGCTGTCTTCCTTGGAACAGTGTCTATTCATGACTTTTGCCCATTTATTAACTGGATTATTTGTTTTTTTGGGTGTTGAGTTTGATAAGCTCTTTATGAATTTTGGATATTAACCCGTTATCTGATATGTCATTTGCAAATATCTTCTCCCATTCCATTCATTGCCTTTAGTTTTGCTGATTGTTTCCTTCACTGTGCAGAAGCTTTTTATTTTGATGAAGTCCCAATAGTTCATTTTTGCTTTCGTATCCCTTGCCTCTGGAGACTTGTTCAGCAAGAAGTTGCTGCAGCCGAGGCCAAAGAAGTTTATGCCTGCTTTCTCCTCAAGGATTTTGATGACTTTCTGTCTTACATTTAGGTCTTTCATCCATTTTGAGTTTATTTTTGTGTATGGTGTAATAAAGTGGTCCATGTTCATTTTTCTGCATGTCGCTGTCCAGTTTTCCCAGCACCACTTGCTGAAGATACTGTCTTTATTCCATTGGATATTCTTTCCTGCTTTGTCAAAGATGAGTTGGCCATACGTTTGTGAGTCCATTTCTGGGTTCTCTATTTTGTTCCATTGATCTGAGTGTCTGTTCTTGTGCCAGTACTTCACTGTCTTGATGACTAGAGCTTTGTAACACAGCATGAAGTCGGAATTGTGATGCCTCCTGCTTTGGTTTTCTTTTTCAAGATTGCTTTGGCTATTTGGGGTCTTTTCTTGTTCCATGCAAATTTTAGGACTGTTTCTTCTAGCTCTGTGAATAATGCTGGTGTTATTTTGAGGAGCCTGGCTAGAAGTTTGTCTATTTTGTTTATTTTTTCAAAGAACCAGCTCTTGGTTTCATTGATCTGTTCTACTACTTTTTCTGTTTCCATATGATTAATTTGTGCCCTAATCTTTGATATTTCTCTCTTTCTGCTAGGTTTGGGCTGTCTTAGCTGTTCTGCTTCTAGTTCCTTTAGGTGTGCTGTTAGAATTTGTGTTAGGAATTTTTCTTGTTTCTTGAGATGGGCCTGGATTGCAATATATTTCCCTCTCAGGACTGCCTTTGCCACATCCCAAAGCATTTGGATTGTCATATTTTCATTTTCATTTGTTTCCATGTATTTTTAAATTTCTTCTCTGATTGCTTGGTTGACCCATTCTTCTTTTAGTAGGTTGTTCTTTAGCCTCCATGTTTGTGGGGGTTTCCCAGACTTTTTCCTGTGGTTGATATCAAGTTTCAAAGCATTGTGGTCTGAAATTGTGCATGGTATGATCTCAATTTTTTTATACTTATTCAGCACTTCCTCGTGCCCCAAAATGTGGTCTATCTTGGAAAATGTACCATGTGCATTTGAGAAGAATGTAAATTCCTTTGCTTCTGGATGAAGGGCCCTGAAGATATCTGTCAGGCCCATCTGTTCCAAAGTGTCGTTCAGGTCCATTGTTTTTATGCTGATTCTCTGTTTAGTGGATCTATCCAGCGTTGTAAATGGGGTATTAAGGTATCCTGCAACTAGCACATTTTTATCAATAAGATTGCTTACATTCGTAATTAGTTGCTTGACAAATTTGGGTGCCCCAGAATTCGGCGCGTATTTATAATTGTTAGCTCTTCCTGCTGGATAGTCCCTGTGATTATTATATAATGTCCTTCTTCATCTCTTATTACATCTTTTACTTTAAAGTCCAGTTTGTCCGATATAAGTGTGGCTACTCCAGCTTTCTTCTGAGTTCCAGTAGCATGGTCGATAGTTCTCCATCCCCTCATTTTCAATCCGAAGATGTCCTCCGGTCTAAAATGGGTCTCTTTAAGACAGAAAATAGATGGGTCTTGTTTCTTAATCCATTCTGTTTCCCTATGTCTTTTAATTGGAGCATTTAGTCCGTTTACATTCAGCGTTAATATTGAAAAATATGGGTTTAGAGTCACTGTATTGTCTGTAGGTTTCATGCTTGTAAAGATGTCTCTGGTGCTCTGTGTTCCTTGTGACCTTTCCTTCATAGAGACCCCCTCAGGATCTCTTGTAATGCTGGCTTATTTGTGATATATTCCTTCAGTTTTTGTTTGTTTTGGAAGACCTTTATCTCTCCATCCATTTTGAATGACAGGCTGGCCGGGTAAATGATCCTTGGCTGCATGTCCTTCCTGTTCATCACATTGAAGATTTCCTGCCATTCCTTTCTGGCTTGCCAAGTTTCTGTGGATAAGTCCGCTACTACCCTAATGTGTCTGCATTTGTAAGTCAAGACCCGTTTATCCCTAGCTGCTTTCAGGATTCTCTCTTTGTCTTTGTATTTTCCCAGCCTCACTGTGATGTGTTGTGCTGAGGGTCTATTCGGGTTCCGTCTGAGGGAGTTCTCTGTGCCTCTTGGACTTCAATGCCCATTTCCTTCTTCATGTTGGGGAAGTTCTCATCGATGATTTGTTCAACTACCTCTTCGATCCTTTCTCTTTCTCTTCTTCCTCTGGAATTCCTATAATATGGATGTTATTCCGTTTGATTGCATCGTTCAGCTCTCGAATTCTCCTTTCCTGTTCCTGAATCAGTTTCTCTCTCTTTTTCTCTGCTTCTTCCTTTCCATAATTTTATCTTCTAATTCCGCTATTCTCTCTTCTGCTTCTTCAATTCGCGCTGTGGCCGCCTCCAATTTGTTTTGCCCCTCATTTAAAGCATTTTTAAATTCCTCTAGATCGTTTTTTAGGACCTTGATCTTTGCCTCTAGGGTCCCCCTGCTTTCTTCTATGCTTTTTTCAAGCCCTGTGAGTATTTTTATGTTTATCATTCTATATTCTTATTCTATTAAGTTGCTTATGTCTGCTTTCATCATTTCTTGTACTATCACTATTTCCTGTACAGTCTTTAGAGGGGAGTTCTTCCATTTGGTCATTTTGGCTATGGGTGTATTGGTTTATTGCCTATTTCTCCCTGGAAAGGAAAAGGGTCAGACCGACAAACAGGGAACACAAACTCACAACCGTACCGACCAATGATACAGACAAACAAATCACAACATAAAAAAGATTAACAAACAACACTCTGGAGGCATGCAATCTGACGTAGCAGCTACGTGATAATGATGGGATGTGCACTCTGCTAATGGCAGAGCATACATAGAGTAGTGACAGGTGTGGGGAGAAGAAGAAATTGAACTTTGACCAGGTAGAGAGATTAGAAAACTTGATCCAGCAAGAGAGAAATCAGAGTAAGGAAGGATGCGAGGAAAGAGAAATGAAGTTAGATGTTGCCCAGATGCACTATGTGGCCTGACTGTTCAATAGAGAGAGATAGGAAATTAAAGAGAGAGGTGTAGAACGTGCATTGAGAGAGTGGGTTAAATGTCTGTTTAAGCAAGCCAAAACCCCCAGGTGACAGGCTTAGAGGTGGGGAGAGATAGAAAGGAGAAGAGGAAGAATATATCTAAAACCGAAGAATTGACCTAGAATTAACCCAGGCAATGCTGCAGTATTTGTGTCTCCGGGGCTACCACTCCTGCAGAAGGGCATCTCCCATATGAGGTGGGGCGTGGCCTGGTGTAGGCGGGTCCCACCTCCACCGTTGGGGAGTGGAGCCCTAGGGTTTGGCTTTGTGGGAATGCACGACCACAATGGCACCCTCCCAGCCCCGACAGTCTCAGATCACTCCTCATGGACCCACAGTCTCAGATCACTCCTCAGTTTCCATCCTCAACTCTATCCAGGTTACCAGCACAGTTCAAATTGCTGGGCGGACACGCCCCCAAAGCTCATCTGAGTTCCGTTAACTCACTCTGACCCCCACCCCGCCTTATGTAAATTGAGTCTGTGACTCAGCACCGGTGCGACCACAATGGCGTCTCCCTAGCCTCTCCTCACGGCCCTGGAGTCTCAGAACCATCCTCTGTGTCCGTCCTCGACTTGGTCAGGGTTGCAGGGGCAGCACAACCCACTGGGGGTTCGCGAGCCTCCCGGACGCCCAGCCTTCCCCACCCAAATTGTGTCCCTGACTCAGCACCGATCCAGTGACGACGCGAGCCTCTCCTTGTCACGGGCTGGGACAGCGTCGCTGGCTCCGGAGTAAAGAAAGCTCTGCCAGCTCTGTTGTGAGCAACGGCTCTCTCTCCAAAAAGCCTCGCAGATTGGGACTGGATGATAAGCTCCCTCTCCGCCAGGGTTCGAGGTACTTTCCCCGCTGCTCTTTCTCCTCGCCTTGTCTTTCGGAGGAAGGGGCCCAGGGCCTACTCCCCGCAGTCCGCACCTCCGTGGCTCTCATTCTTTCTCCCAAATTGCACGCACTCAGTCTCCCAGGATTTTCTGGATTTTGTGTTCTCTTCCCTGTAGCCTCCAACTCCTCTTCCTGCAGATCTCTGTGATTGAGAGTTCCTCGGTCTCAGTCCTTCCCAGATTAAAAGTCGCCGGAGAGCAGCAGGTATTCTTACTTCTCCGCCATGTTGGCCCCTCCCCAAGAATGCTGGTATAATTTTGATAGGTAATGCATTGAATATGTAGATAGCTTTGGGTAGTATTGACATTTTAACAATATTTGTTCTTCCTATCCTGGAGCATGGAATGTTTTTCCAATTTTTTGTGTGTCTTCTATTTCTTTCATAAGCTTTCTATGGTTTTCAGTGTAGAGATTTTTCACCTCTTTGTTTAGATTTATTCCTAGGTATTTTATGGTTTTAGGTGCAATTAAAAAATGGATCAATTCCTTGATTTCTTTTTCTGTTACTTCATTGTTGGTGTATAGGAACGCAATCCATTTCTGTGCATTGATTTTATACCCTGGGACTTTGCTGAATTCATGGATCGGTTCTAGCAGCTTTTTGGTGTAATTTTTTGTGTTTTCCATATAGAGTATCATGTCATCTGCCAAGAGTGAAAATTTGACTTC
>PITB01028723.1:0-18752 GCA_004024585.1 Paradoxurus hermaphroditus | reverse complement strand
TGACCCTTGATTTCTGCTCAAGTCATGATCTCACGATTCCTGGGTTTGAGCCTCACATCAGGTTCAGTGCTGAATACAAAGCCTGCTTGGGCTTCTCTCTCTCTCCCTCTCTCTGCCCCTCTTCCACTTGCATACATACTCTCTCAAAATATGTCAACTTTTTTTAATAAGATAAAATAGATTCTATGACTAAATCGAACAGACACATCTAAAACATGAATCGGGGACCAGAAACTCTTCCAGAACAGGGCACCAAGGAATAGAAAGATAGAAACTACGCAGGGAAACTAGGAGGGGAAGGAGGAAAAAAAAGAAGGAACATTAACCATCTGCCACAACGTGAAGATAAATATGTGTCTGCAGAAGGAGAGGACCTAAAATAAATAAAATCTAAATGTTAAAATAAATAAATCTTACACATGCACCAACCCCACCAGATAAGGAAATACAGTATAAAGCCTCTATGGCGATAGCAGTGTGGTACTGTGTGTGAGTGAACAGACCAATGGAAGAGAAGAGAAAAACCCCAAAATATGAAAATTTAGCTTGCTTCAAGGCAGTGCCTCAAATCAATGGGAAAAAGATAGGCTTTCAGTAAAAATGATGTTGGTATGCTAGACAGTCATGGAAAAGAAGATACAACTGGCTCAGCTCCTTACACCAAAACCTAGAATAAATTCCAAGTTGGCCAAAGGTCTTAGAGCTGAAACCATACAAATCATCGGTGGAAAATCTGATACAAATCACCAGTAAAAACAAACAAACAAAAAAAGCCAAATATCCAGCATAAATGAAATAAAGTGGGGAGTACTGTCCTCACTAGGACTCAAAATCCAGAAGCAATTAAAGAAAAAAAATGTGACGGCAACAAAGTCAAACTTCTTATAGGATAAAAAGTCAATAGTTCCTGTGTACTAGTGCTACCTGATTATAATACAGAGAGGGAAAAGAAACATCAGTACCATAATGCAACTTGGGATATATCAAATAAGAAACATGTAAGAAAGAGTACAACCATAAGACCTAACTGCAGGATAATCAAAAATGATCTAACTGGAGAGAGAAACCATTTTTCAGAATGGGAAGATTTATTCCAATTATCAGGCCTCTCAAACAAGCTATCAATTCAAACCCATCCCATTTCTAGGAGCCACAATGTTTTTCAAGGAATTACCTAAGATGATTCTAAAATGTATATGAAGGGGGCACCTGGGGGGCTCAGCCGGTTAAGCGTCGCCTTCGGCTCGGGACACGATCTCCTGGTTTGTGAGTTCCAGCCCCACGCTGACAGCTCAGAGCCTGGAACCTGCTTCGGATTCCATGTCTCCCTCTCTCTCTGCCCCTCTCTTACTCACACTCTGTTGCACTCTCTAAAAACTAAAGAAATGTTGGGGCGCCTGGGTGGCTCAGTCGATTAAGCGACCGACTTCAGCTCAGGTCATGATCTTGCAGTCTGTGAGTTCGAGCCCTGCGTCGGGCTCTGTGCTGATGGCTCAGAGCCTGGAGCCTGCTTCGGATTCTGTCTCTCCCACTCTTTCTGCCCTTCCCCTGCTCATGCTCTATCTCTATGTCTCTCAAAAATAAATAAACGTTTAAAAAAAAAAAAACTAAAGAAATGGTAAAAAAAAATAAAAATTCATTTGAAAATGGACAGCACTTTGGAAGAAAATGCTAAAACTGAACATACTCTTACCGTGTGATTTAGCAGTTGTGGAACTTGATGTTTACCCTTCGGAGCTGAAAACTTACGTCCACACGAAAACCTGCCCATCGATGTTTATTGCAGCTTCATTCATAAGTGCCGAAACTTGGAAACAACCGAGATGTCCTTCACCAGGGCTACAGATACATAAACTGCCATATATCCAGGTGATAGAATATTATTTAGTGCTAAAAATAAATGAGCTATCAAGCTATGAAAAGACAAATAGGAACCTTAAAGGTGTATCACTAAGTGAAAGACGCCAATCTGGAAAGGTTACCTGGTGTATAATTCCAAACTATGTGACTTTCGAGAAAAGGCAAAACTAAGGAGATAATAAAAAGACCAGTGGCTGCCAGGGTTTAGGGGGGCAGGTGGGGTAAATACGTGGACAAGGAGGATTTTTATGGCAGTGAAGCTACTCAGCATGATACCGTCTTGATGGATGGATGTCATTACGTATTTGTCCAAACGCACACAATGTATGACCCCAAAAGTAAACCCGAGGGCTACCTACTGACCGTAGCAAATGCACCACTCTGCTGGGGGAAGCCGATGATGGGGTAGCCTGTGCCTGTGTGGGGGCAGGGAGTGCATGAACAATCTCTGTGCCTCCCCCTCAATTTTGCTAGGAAACTTAAACAACTATAAAAAATTGGCTAAATAAATCAACATGTTTAAATTGTTAAAAATTTAAGTGTACAAACAGTAAAAACGAGTTTGAAAAAGAACAAAGGAAGAGCTTGCCCCCTCAGTTATCGAAGTATCAAGATATGTAGGGGGCACCTGGGTGGCTCAGTCAGCTTCGGCTCCGTGCTCACAGCTCAGAGTTTCAGTTTCTGTGTTTCCCTCTCTCTCTCTCTCTGCTCTGTCTCTTTCTCAAAAATAAATAAACATTAAAAAGTTTTAAATAAAAATATCAACATAAATAACTATAGGAATGACTTCTGTTTGTACGAGAGTAAGGACAGGCAAACAGAGCCACATCCAGAAACGGATGTGTGTGTATAAGAGGCTCCTCAATCAGAGGTAGGAAATTGGATCTCATAATGGTATGTAGGCAAGTGATTCGTGGAAAAATAAAAACACGTTCTCATATACTGTTCCCCGAAATAAATTTTATTGATGAAAGACCTTAATGGTATTTTTAAAAAGTCAAAGCTTTGGAAGAAACTGTGAATTAAGAGAAAGTCCTTCTTAAACCACAGATATATGCGTAAATTAAAAATAATATATTTGGGAGCACCTGGGTTGCTTAGTCAGTTAAGGGTCTTGACTCTTGGTTTCAGCTCCAATCATGATCCCATGGTTTTGTGGGATCAAGCCCTGCATCAGGCTGGGAGCCTCCTTGGGATTCTCTCCTCCTCCAACCCATCTCTCTGCACCCCCCACCCTGCGCAGGCACACTTATGCGCTCTCTTTCTTCCCCTTCCCCTCCCTCCCTCCCTCTCTCTCTCAAAATAAATAAACAAACTTTAGGGGCACCTGGATGTCTCAGTTGGTTAAGTGTCTGACTTCAGCTCAGGACATGATCTCAAGGCTCATGAGTTTGAGCCCCCGTCAGGCTCTAAGCTATCAGCACAGAGCCTGGAGCCTGCTTCGGATTCTGTGTCTCCCTCTCTCTCTCTGCCCCTACCTGCTTGTGTTCTGTCTCTGTCTTTCTCTCTCAAAAAAATAAACATTTAAAAACATTTTAATAAATAAATAAACTTTAAACAAATGATACATTTGGCTAAATAAACAAAAGGAATTGCCAAAGCAACAAAAGAATATGAAGGATCATGCTGCATACTAGAAAGTACCACTGTCACAGGCGTAACTCAGTATCCAGCCGGCAGAAAGATCTCTTAGGAAAAGATAACCCAACAGGAAAAAATGGATACACAGGAAAATGACGGAAGAGCAAACCCACATAGACAATAAGATGAAAGTATATGACCTGTCCCTGGCTTGTTCCAGCTTCTGCTGGCTATTGGCATTTCCTGTCTTATGGCTGCATCACTGCCTCCCGGGTCCCGCTGCCTTCTCTCCTGCATACAAGTATCTCCCTCTGCCTCCCACTCCTATACTTGCGATTGCATTTGGGGCACACCTAGGTAACCTGGGATGCTCTCCCCACCTCAAGAGCTTTCATTTTATCACACTGTTTGCCATTATAAAGTCATCTTCACCCTTTTGTCATAGAAGATAATCGTCTCAATCTCCAGGAATTAGGATGTGATTATCCCCATGGGAGGAAGTGGGCATGATTCAACCTCCCATAGGCCAACCGACTTCAGTTCCCTTGGTGTCAAGGGAGGTTAGTCCTAACTACCCAGTGGGGTCGTTGTGATAATTGAATGAATCAATAAACGTAAAGCACTTAGAACAATTCCCAGCTCAAGAAATAATACTTGCAGGGGTGCTTGGGTGGCTCGGTTAGTTAAGCGTCCAACTTTGGCTCAGGTCAAGATCTTGCAGTCCGTGAGTTCAAGCTCCACATCAGGCTCTGTGCTGACAGCTCAGAGCCTGAAGCCTGCTTTGAATTCTCTCTCTCTCTCTCTGTTCCCCTCCCCTGCTCATGCTCCCTCTCTCTCAAAAATAAACAAACACTAAAAAAAATTTCTTTTAAAGAAATAATACTTGCTACTACTAGAATTATCGTAGTAATACTGAAAGTCCTTTAGAGCGCCTGGGTGGCTCTGTCAGTTGAACGACCAACTCTTGATTTCATCTTAGGTCATGACCCCGGGGTCATGGGCTTGAGCCCCACATTGGGCTCCATGCTGAGCACGAAGCCTGCTTAAAATTCTCCTCCCCTCTTCCTCTGCCCCTCTGCCCTGCTTGCACTCTATCTCTAAAATAGATAGATAGATAGATAGATAGATAGATAGATAGATAGATAGATAAAATTTTTTAAAATACTGAAGGACCTTTTCAAGCAAGATGCAAAAAGCTCAAACTATAAACAAAGAAAAGAATGATTTTATAAACTCAACTCCATTACCACTTAAATTATCTATACAATAAAGAACTCTACCCACAAAATGAAACTATAAACTTCAGATTGGAAAAAGGTATTTGCAACGCACTAATGAAAGATTAGAATCTACAATATATAAAGAACTCCTGTAAATCAAGAAGAAAAAGACAACATCTTAGAAAATAGGCAATAGATAGAAATAGGCAATTCACATAAAGGAAATGTACATGACCAATAAATAAGAAATGGTATTTAACCTAACCGGTAATCAGGGAAACACATTTAAACCGGAAGTGAGACACCATTCACTTCTGTCAGGTCGGTAAAAACCTAACGAAGTAGCAACTACTAACAAGGGTAGAGAGCATTCCAAGCAGGACGTCCATCAGCGTGGATACCACATTTCATCAAATCTAAAACAATACTGATTATACCATGAATCAGTAGTTTGTGTATCGATAAAAGAATGGCACTGTGAAATAATCGTAAGACATCATGAATTTCAAGATGTTAAAATGAGGGGGAAAAAAGCGTACACGAGACTGTATGAAATATAGTAATAGTGAAAAAATTAGAAATAACCCTAAGTTTATCCATCACGAAATGGCTTGACAAAACGCACACTATACATCCATACGATGAAACTTATTGCAGCTAAAAGAACATATCACAAAAGCACATATTACTAAATGACAATAGCAAGCTGCAGAATCAGCTCATACAGTGTAATATTTATGTTCACGGGTAGGTGTGCACATGTGCGCGCACACACACACACTCGCACAAAATTACACCAACAGTTTTTAAATTACCTTTTCTGGTAGAAGGATTGCATCAATACCTCAATTTTTCCTACTTCCCTGAATCTATGCCCTTTTGCAGGGCCTTCCCATACTGACTTTGGTCTCAGCTGTGTGGCTTGCTTTGGCCAATGGGGCAGTAGAAAACCTGGCATAAGCCAAAGCTTGAATGAATACTTAAGGAGGTGCCTTACAGACCCTCTCAGCAACACAACATCATCTCACCGGCCCTGAGTAGCAGCAAGTAAGCCTAGAAAAGATGAAGTTCTTAAAAAACTTCTGGGTGTTCCTTTTGGAAAATGGATTAAATGGCATCAAAGGCATAGACAAGCCACAAAGTTTTTGAGGACGTTATTTGGTCCTAAGAGTCTCCAGACTGGGTTGAAATTATTCAAAATATAAAACGGCCTGTGGACAGGAAAAATCCTGAGGAATTACTCAGAGGGCCTGTTTCTTCTTTAGGAGTGGCCGAGGAAGGAACAACAGCTCAGAGGGTGGTGTCAAGGGCTCTGGAAAATAACGGGCTAGCGAGCCCCTCCAAATGAGCAGCATGAGGTGCTAAGGGACATTCACCCCCTTTGAAGCAGCAGGTACCTAGAAGTGAAGTCCTGACAAAAACAGGGAAACCTAGCAACATTTGTCCAGCTTGATTGTAGTAGTGCTGTGGACAGTGATGCAACATGCCTCCCATCCTTCCCCTTCTACACTGGCGTGTCCACTGCGGCTGTCCTGCTCCTGCCTCCCCTTGGTATTCTTGTGGGGCGGAGGAGCAGTAACCTGTATTTTAGTTCAGAGGCCCCAAGGCCAAAAGACACTGCATGCAGGAAACCACAGGCAGATCTGATGTAGTTCATGAGATACTAGACTCCAAGCATAATGACATGACTGGAAAATCTTTTAGGGATACTGGCATAGGGGAGAGCACATTTTGTAAATGGGAGGCACGTGATTGACCGTGGCCAAAGCGTGCACAATGGTAGATTGATGGCGTTAATGGCCCCAGGGCTCCAGGTCTCCCTGTATCTGTGCTTTGTAGTAGTGCCCTCCCACTCTGTCTCGACTTGCCCATGTGATCTGCTGTAGCCAATGAGACAGCAGCAAACTGGATACATTACCAGCAGTGTCTTCAAAAAGGGCTTATGTGTTTCCAATTCCTTTCTTGGACTCTCGCAGTGAAAACATGCCAGAATGCCCTCCTGGAAGGATAAGTGGAGGGGAGCGAAGTCCTTCCAGCCCAGGCCATCCAGATCAAGCAGACCACAGCCATCCCGCCAGGTGCTCACTAGGTCAGCCCCAATCAGATGAACTACCAGACCGTCTGTACACTCGCGGATAATGGTGGTTGCTGCCAATGGCTAAGTCTTGGAATGACATGTTAAGGAACGGGATGGTATACAAAGGACTTTCGCCATACTTGTAATTTTCCTTTTAAAAAAAGATGACAAATAATAAGATATAGATTGTTTGTGTGATTAAAGAGTTAAAACTATCCATGTCCGAATAGTCTAAGATCAGAAAATTCAACCCTTAGCATCCATTCTGAAGCAAAAAGCACCAAAAAATAGTGTACCTCCCAACTGCACCTCCCCACAGACTAATATTTAACTCTTGAAATAAAAAAAAATTTTTTTTAAAAAGACATGAGGAGACATTCCACCAAAAGGGACATTTACAGATGGCAGAGAAGCACAGGAAAAAATATTCATCACCACTGGCCACGAGGGAGGTGCATATTGAGACCCCAATGAGCTCACCACACCTACTAGAACAGTAACATAAATAGTAACATTGCCAAACGCTGACCAGGAGGGAGAGAAATTCAACCTCTCATACATTGCTGGTGGGAACATGAAATGGTACAGACACTCCGGAAAGCAGCTGGGCCGTTACTCTTTTAAAAAACTAAAAATACACTAGCTCCATTTGTAGTGAGCATCACCGAGTTGTCAAATCGCTATGTTGTACACCTGAAACTATTGTGACAAGTGAGTGTCAGCTAAACTTCAATAATCATGTGACTACATACAAACAAGAAATATACCAACCTTATGACTCAGCAATTACATTTGATCCAAAAATCCTAGAGAAATAAAAACTTACATCTAAACAACACTGATATATGACTGCTCATAATAGATCATAAAAATAAAAAAATGGAAACAACCAAAACCTCCCCTAAAAGGTGGATCATTAAACCATGATACAGCCACAGCAGGCAACACCACTCATCAACGAAGATAAAGGAACTATTGACACACACACAGCTTGGATGCATCTCAGGGACCTCATGCAGCATGAAAAAAGCCAGTCTCAAAATGTCTCTTACTAGGAGATTCCGTTGACATTACATTCACAAAATGGCAAAATTACAGAGATGGAAAACAGATTCGTAATTACCAAGGCTAGGGATGGTTGAGGAAAGGGGGAATGGGTTTGACCGCAAAGAAATAGCAAGAGGGAAATTTTTACAGCAATACAATAGTTCTGTATCCCAAACGCAGTGGTACTGACACAAATCTACACAAGTAATGAAATGACAGAACTATAGAGACCGAAATGTAACAATATCAGTTTCCTGATTTTACCACTGTACCATAATCATGTACGATGTAACCACCGGGGAAACTGGGGGAGGGGCATGCAGGACCTCTCTGCACTATCTTAGCAGCTTCCTGTGAATCCATAATTATTGCAAAATAAAAAGCATTCAAAATAAGAAATAATTTTAGAAATACTAAACCATAACATAAAACTTACGTATACGATAAAATTGTTCGTTTCTAGATTTTCTGACTGCCAAACTAGAGAGCGTCATCGTAAATGACCTACCGGCCTCTAGATCCGTGTTTGTCAAACCAGAGGGTGAGCTCCATTTGTGAACAGAGAATTTCAGGGGCCGGCAACCAGCACTGGCTCTGAATGGAATAGAATAGAGTAGGCTTGAAAATATCAGAATGGAAAACAGGTAGTAGGAACAAGTACGATTTCTTGAAAATTTCATTTTAAGTTTTATATGTGCATGTGTGCACTGACTGAGTCACTACATAAAATGTATTTCTTACTGGGGAATACTAAAGATACTTTTAGAACACACTATCTTAGAACAATATCTTCCACTGGGCACAAAGAAGTATATGTAAGGAATTCTCAGCTGGACCATGGATAACATAGGAAACTGGGAACTTAAGTATCCGTCATCGACAAGGGAATGGCAAAATAAATGTGGTATGGTCACACCAGGGAACACCACTGGATTTGTTTTCTAGGGCTGCTGTCGGCCTAAAGAAAGAGGTAAACTGAGGCAGGCTTGAATTACCGTAAACTGAGTTTATTCAAGAATAGCAGAGGGAAACAAAGAAAACAAGAATAGCAGAGGAACTGCAGTGTGGAAAATGCATGCTATAGCAAGCTATGGGCAGTCCACTGAGGGTTCGGGGCACGTTGCGTAGACAACAAGCAATGTCAAGGAGGGGTGGTGGGGAGGGAGGGCAGCTGGAGTCCAAGCAGTCAGTTCGTTGGCTTGAGGATGGAGAGAGATTCTTGTCAAATGTTTTTTGGTCAGGTGTTTACGGGAATCAGTGTCTTGGTTCTTAAGTTCTGTTCTTCTGAGAGCACGTTTGTGAAATTCTCCATTTCTATCCACTTGGTCTATTTTATTTTATATGTGTGTGTGTGTGTGTGTGTGTGTGTGTGTATATATATATATATATTTAAGTTTATTTATTTTCAGAGAAAGTGTATGTGAGCAGGGGAGGGGCAGAGAGAGGCAGAGAGAAAGAATCCCATGCAGGGCCCATGCTGTCAGCACAGAGCCCAACGCAGAGCCAGAACTCACAAACCGTGAGACCACGACCTGAGCCGAAATCAAAAGCTGGGCACTGCACTGACTGAGCCACCCAAGTGTTCCATCCACTCGTGCTATTTTAGATTAAAATCCTTTCACGCTGCCTTCACAAATTACTACAATCTTCATGACTTAAGACAACACAAATGTATTCTTTTACAGTATTTTCCCAAAGTCAGAAGCCTAACACAGGTCTCAGCAGACTAAACTCAAGTGTCTGTAGGCTGTGTTCCCTTCTGGAGGCTGGGGGGGTGGTGGGGAGAACCCATCTCCTGTTCATTTGGGGTGCCCACAGAATTCAGTTCCATGAACTTTTTCACAGAGGTTGCATTTCTTGCTGGCTCTAAACTGAGGGTCATGGTCATTCCCAGTTTGCGGGGGTCACTGCCTCCTTCGTTTCATGACCTCTTTCCTCCGTCTTCAAAGGCAGTAACAGCAGACCTTGACACATCGCGTCTCTCTTACCTACACGGCCCTCCTCTCCCACTATTAAGGACTAGTAATTAGACAGGTCCCACCCTGATGATCAAAAAAAAAAAAATCTCCCTATCGCAAGGGCCCTACCCTTAATCACATCTGCAAAGCCCCTTTGCCATGGGAAGGAACATATTCAGGCGTTGCAGGGGTTATGGTGTGGACATCTTGGGGATGGAGGGACATTATGCTGCCAGCCACAACCAGAAAGCAATTTTTTAGATGAGGTGGATGTGTCAGTACTGATAGGGCTGGATAGTGGAGATACTTGTTAATGAATGTTTGTGAGGCAAGTAGTAGAATGACGTACGGTATATTACATCTTGTGTCTTTATATGAACACATAGACATAAAATACTACACACACAGACACTTACAAATAAATAGTCCAGACTTTCCATGGGCACGCAAGTATGTATATAGATGGAATAAAGATCTGGAAGATATACACCAAACGAAGAACGGGAACAACTTCCAGGAAGGTAGGAATGGAACCAAGATTGGGCTGCTCCAAGGAAGCTACGGCCTCACTTAGGATGGTTTTCCTTTCCAAAAATGAGAGTATATTTATGCCCATCTTATTGGAGCAATTAAAATTACAGTTTAAAAGTAAGCCAAAAGTTTGTAGGGCACCTGGGTGGCTCAGTTGGTGAGGCATCTGACTCTTGGTTTCGGCTCAGGTCATGATCTCACAATCCAGCCCCACAGTGGGCTCCACGCTCAGAAGGAAGCCTCTTTGGGATTCTCTCTCCCTCTCTCTGTGCCTTCCCAACTCTCTAAAATTTAAAAAATTTTGAATACAAGCGTTTAAAAACATAAAAAATTAACACAAAAGTTTTTAACAAGCTACTCAATTATTCTGAGGAGCCAGGCATAGGATGATTCCTTATTGTGTTCTTCATTACATAGACCCTCCCGACACCTCAAGAGTGAGTCTGAATGGGGGTCTGGGGGGCTCCTTTGGTTAAGCATCCAACTTCGGCTCAGGTCATGATCTCATGGCTCATGAGTTCGAGTCCCACGTTGGGCTCTGTGCTGACATTTTGGAGCCTAGAGTCCTCTTCAGATTCTGCGTCTCCATCTCTCCCTGCCCTTCCCCTACTCATGCTCTCTCTCTCTCTCCTTCAAAAAATAAACAGTTAGGGGCGCCTGAGTGGCTCAGTCGGTTGGGCAGCCGATTTCAGCTCGGGTCATGATCTCACGGTCTGTGAGTTCGGGCCCCGCGTTGGGCTCAGTGCTAACAGCTCGGAGCCTGGAGACTGCTTTGGATTCTGTGTCTCCCTCTCTCTCTGCCCTTTTCCTGCTCACTCTATGTCTCAAAATTAAATTAACATTAAAAAAAATAAAAAATAAAATAAAATAAACAGTTAAAAAATTTTTTTAATTAAAAAAGAAATGAGTGGCCTTGAACTATCAGCCCTGAGAGTGAGTCCTCCGCCGTCCTCTGCCACGGGAAAACCTGCTTTCGTTTTCAAGACTGTGCCCCAGTATGGTCCAACACAACCGTGTCAAGAGCACCTACCTTCTCTGCCTGGCCCCGAAGTCACCTTCCCACCGGAAGAGACAAGTACACATGTGCCCACAGGCCTACTGATGACTCCAAGTAGGTCTGGCTAAGGAAAGCCCAATGGTGCCCCAGAGAGAAAAGTTCACAAATACAGAATGGACTCACAGAGGCTAAGGAAGGAGCTCAAGAGCCCCTGGTGACTTGCTGTACCCCCAGGCCCACCTGCACACACACACGAGGATTAAGAGAAAGCTTTATTTTCCCCAGGCCCTGGACCCGCAGTAAATTCCACTGTCTTTAAAGCCCGTGAGAAGGAAGAGGCCACATTATCACTTATTTCACACAATCCAAATCCAGACCTTGTTCCTGAGCATAACCCACAGGTTTCTACCAAGTTAGCTGCAGATCTAGAGTCACTACAACACCCAGGACCAGGTGAGGTCAGTGATGCCAGACCCCAAAGGGGACAGCAAAATGTACCCCGTCTGCTCTACCTTCCAATCCCAGGCCCCTAATGCCCTGCTGTCTCTCAGCCTCTCCAGCCCAGGAGCTTGATTCAGATCATTTATACTCAGCCTCACACACTTTGAGGGAAACCTCAAAGACCAACAGAGCAACAGAGTTACAGAGGAAGCAAAACTCCTTCCTTAAGAGACGTTCCAATGACTGTTCATTTATTTTTTTAATGTTTATTTATTTTGAGAGAGAGAAGGAGCGGGAGTGGGGGGCAGCGAAAGAGGGAAACAGAGGATGGGAAGCGGGCTCTGAGCTGTCAGCACAGAGCCCAAAGTGGGGCTTGAACTCACAAACCTCCAGATCATGACCTGAGCTGAAGTCGGACGCTCAACCAACCGAGCCACCCAGGCGCCCTGAGGAAGTACACTTCAGTAGGCCAGTGTAGAGGTCTAGCATTAGCTCATATCAGGTATTAAGCCCCTGCACCCTATCCACACACCCTCCTATAACTCTTTCCACAAAGAGCACCGCACAGCAAGGTTTGTAGGTCATGGGGCTGGTCAGAAACTGAGCAGAAGTCTGACCCTAAGTTTTTCAAAGTACGGCACAAAACCCAAATGATACAGTTTTTCACAGAGTAAAGAATTGGGCTACATAAGCATTAAAACTTGCCCATGCCCCTGAAAAAAAAGAAAGCTGGAAATGTATACAGTAACTCACCAAAGGACTAATTCATCTAGATTCACAGAAACCAAAGAGAAAAATTCAAGAGGAAAAAGAACAGAGAATGTGAATAGATTAAAGGGAAAAAACATACAACAAGCCCATTTCGATGCCTATATTCCTACCTCCTTCCCTGTACTGGTTTCAACAAGATCGTATCTACCAAAATAAAAAAATATATATATATTCCCTTTGATCTAGTAGGTCCACTGCAAGAATATACTCTCTGAACTGATTTGCAAAGGCTCCCCAAGAAATATGTATATAATCATGACAGCTTTGCTCTTAAGAGCAAAGAAGAAAAAAAAAAAAAACAGAACCAACCAACGTGACCATCAAGGAGACTAATTAGATAAAACGGTAGTATACTCAGGCCAGAACCACTAGGCAGCTATGAAACATGATGGGTAAGATCTGTATGTGCTGACAAAAAGCAATCTCTGGGCTAAATTATTATTATCTAAAGAGGGGGAAAAAAGCAAAGTGTGGAATATGTGATCCTCTGAGTTTCAAAAAGCAGAGTCTGATGCGTATCTGTAACTATACGTCTGATTCCCCCCAGAGGGAATCCAGGACAAACTCTAACAGCAGCTGTCTATGAGGAGAGGGTGGCGGAACAAAGTTCAAGGTTTGTTTTGTTTTGTTTTGTTTTTTCTTCTTTCTATAGCTTGAGTTGTCCAACTTAAAAATGTTTCATTGCGGGGGAGGTGCCTGGGTGGCTCCGTTGGTTAAGGATCCAGTTCTTGAACTCAGTCCAGGGCTCTGCCCTGAGTGCGGAGCCTGCTTGGGATTTTCTCTCTCTCTGCCCCTTCTCCCACACCCTCTGTCCTACATGCACACACTGTCTCTTTCTCAAAAAAAAAAAAAAAAAAGTTTCGTTTAGTTTGTAATTTTAAGTTTATTTACCTTTGAGAGAGAGAGAGAGAACCAGAGTGTGAGCGGGGAGGGACACAAAGAGGGAAAAACAGGATCCAAAGCAGGCTTCAGGTTTTCAGCTATCTGCACAGAGCCCAGCTGGGGGCTCAAACCCACAAACCGCGAGATCATGACCTGAGCCAAAGTTGGATGCTTAACCGACTGAGTCGCCCAGGTGCTCCATTTCGTTTGTTTTTTTAATGATACTGCTGGGATTTTTCCGGATAGAAAGATTATAGCCTATGGTTTTTCTTTCCTGCAGCTCCCTACATTAAAAGAAAAATAACCCACTTAAAAATATAAATACATAATTGGACGAGGTTTTGAAGGTGGAACACCTGGCAGCACCCTGTCCATTTCCTGTCGTCTTTGCCAAAATCCCATGCCATGAACTCCAACCCCAATCCCAAGAATTGCACCCTCTCGTACTGGTGGCCCCTCCCAGACCACTCTCATGGCTCCAGCCCAGGCAAAACAATCACTACCTTGCACCAATCCTGCCTGAGAATTAGGGCAGAAATGGCGACCAAGAGCCTAACAAAATGGCTGTGCCCCAGCTGAAGGCAGCCGAAAGAGAGCCTCATTCCTCACATAGAGGAGTGTGTTTCTTCCCTGAGGAGCCAGCACCTGGTGCCAGGAGCCTGACCACAAATGTGAGCCATCAGTGCCAACACCACACACGGGCTCTTCCAGGCAAGGTCAAGGGTCCGGTCCAGGAAGCAACATTTAAGGAGTGCCGGAGACATCCGATTTCCTGGGCTCCTTTGTTCGTCTTTGGTAAATGTAAAAAGGCGTGCCTGAAAGACCAGCTCCCTTTGAAGACACTCATCAACTCCTCGGGTGCTTACTTCCCTCCAATTCCACACTCGGATTGTGACACAAATTGATTTTTCTGGACATTACAAGCATTCGCTAAGTCTCCATTCCTCCTTGTGTGGCTCCAGGCTGGAGCCATGTCCTGGTTCTGGAGCTCATGAGCCTGACCTGGCCGGCCTGCATGTGATACGCTGGTGGGACGTGATTATAAATCTGCATTTCCCACGTCAGACATGAGCCCCAGAGGAACACGTCCTGATTATTTATGCTCCTCTTTTCTTCAGCTTCTGGAGCTATGGGAAAATCTTCTCTCTACCTGTAAAGTTTTACTATCTCTTAAAAAAAAAAAGTCCCCATCCCCTGATCCTCAAATACCATCCATCCATCCAGGCACCTTCGTGTACTCCCGGCCAGTGGCCAGGTACTAGCACACAGTCCCAGTTTTGATGATGAGACTGGGGAGGCAGGAAGAGCTCACAGTCTGGAAAGAGGTAAGACACAGAGGTGTGACCTGGAGGGATTTCAGGGCAGGGCTCAGCACACAACCAGCATGAGAATGGGCTCTAGGAGCCCCAACACAGAAGAGCTGCTTAGGGTTACAAAGATCCAACCTTGGGGCACCTGGGTGGCTCAGTTGGCTAAACGTCCGACTTCGGCTCAGGTCATGATCTCACAGTGTGTGGGTTCGAGTCCTGCACTGGGCTCTGGACTGACAGCAGAGAGCTCCTTCAAATCCTCTGTCCCCCTCTCTCTCTGCCCCTCCCCTGCTCATGCTCTCTCCAAAATAAACAAGCATTAAAAATTTTTTAAAAAGAAAAAAAGATTCAATCCCATAAGCAATGCTGCTCTGGAAGCATAAGCTTTATGTCAGGACTCATGAGCCCAGGACTAGTGCCCCTCTAATCACTGAAGCAGGACAGGGACTCTGGGGAAAACAGGGCCTTCTCAGCTGAGCCTATCTCCTGCCTAAAGCTTGGCCCCTTTGCATACAAACGCCACACCTGATGCCCCAGATACCCACTGGAAAACCCCAAGAGAAAAAAAAAGGGGGGGGGCCTACAACAGGAAAACAGATGTACCTGTGATAATTTTTTGAGCCAGAGAAACCGGAAAGAGACTGGCAGAAGCCAAAATAGAGCAAGACAGAAGACAGGAGCACAGAGGAGAGAGGGGCTGAGCCAGTGGGGTTATCACCTCAAGGGAGCCTGGGGAAGATGGCGGCACAGCAAACTCAGGAAGGGGACTGGGAACAGAGGCTTGCCATCTCCACATGGCTCCTAACTAAGGTCAGACATGACTTCTAAGAGAGGGAGGACCATCTCTCTCTGCTCACCCCCAGGTAGGGTGAACCACCATGCTGGTTTGCCTCAGACTGAGGGCTTTACCAGACTTGAGACTTCCACAGCCAAAACCAACTAAGTCCAGAGCAAATATGGAAAGACTCTATGGAGAATCCAGAAGCAGAAGAGAAGTTCTCAGAGTCACTTTTCAGGGGTAGATTTCTGTCACTTTTCTCTTGTACTCTTAAAATTCCAGAACTGCCTCCATCACAGGGTCCAAGTCAAGAGGCTCATAGGGCAGGGCCCCATGAAATACCTTTACCCCAGGGGCCAATCCTTCTTCACAAGCTCAGTCGGCCTGCCTCACTCAGAGACAGGCTGACGGGTATGACCCCAAATAAAGCTCCCAGGCTCTGAGTTACTTTGGAGCCTCCTCCTTTCTGGCCCCAGCTCCCAGCCCTGACCACAGAGGAAGGAACTGGACCATCGATGCCCTCAATGCTGTGGTCAAAGCTTTACAGATAAAGAGGCAGGGAGTTGACCTAACAAAAATGACCCCCCCAAAAAAAAAGGCAGAACTCTAAGAAACTTAAAGCGAATGCAAGTTGGTGGGGTTGTGTTTGTAAGCAACCAAAGACCCTTCTGGTGCCCTTACAAACCTCACAACAGGCTGCACATCTCTTCAGACTCGGGCTCAGGGGAAAAGGCAAAGCCAACAACCGGGTACACTTTGTTCCAAGCCAACAACACTTTCTGAGTTTGGGCAGCATGACCCGCAAGGAGCCTGCCCTGCCACGCTACCCCCAGTCCCCTCCCACTGAGGACCCAGAGACTCGGCTGCTCACACTGGGAAGAAGATTCTGACAGGGAGAACAGAAAGCCAGACGCACACACCATCTACCGGCTCCTCAAGTCCAGCGGTATGCCCGAGGGAACCAGCGAAGGCAGGTACGGGTTTTACGGATGAGCAGCCATGCCTCTGGTGTGAGTTACTGTGAAGACCGCTGTGGGCCCTGATCGAGTCCATAACCAGAATACCATTTGTTAACCAGTCAGGTGTTAACACAAAAAAATGTCCCTGTGGCTACCGGGCAAGTGAATGTCTTGACCTTCAGTTTTACTTTGCTACAGCAAGTCACACTGCGTCGATTTGAGGTACAGATACATAAGGAATGATGAGATGAAATATTAGTCAGAGTAAATATGATTTCACAGAGCTGGATAAACCAGGTGGAGATTGCACCCTTCAATACTTTTCCTACCTTGGCTCACTTGAATTATCTTTCTTTTTCTCACTTGTTCTAAGAAAACTAGCTACTGAGGCTTCTGAGAGGATGAAAAATAAAAAAGGGAAAAGAATTCTATGGTTAACAAAAAAAAAAAAATTTCCATCATCCTGAAGAGGGAATATATTTGTGGAAACGATGAGCATTCCAGCTGCATCGGCCAGCCATCCTTCAGACTTTTCCAAAACGTACCGAGGACACAACACCAGAGAGAGAAAGAGGTCCCAGAGTGCAAAACAGGAGTTTTGCCTCCCCTAACCAATGCCTGAGCCCAGAGGAGTCAGACCTGTGCCGCTGCCTCCTTCCAGGCAGGACCTATAACCCATGTATTTGCAAGAGGAAGCTTCTAGAACTTAAAGCACTTTCGTTGTGGGCAGTTGAGAGCAGTGCAGATCACCCCTTCTCCTCCCTGAACACAGAACTTCTCTGCATCGAGAGGAGCAGTGAGGGAACTTTGGAGACATACCAGCATGACTCTGCGGCCAGGAAAAGCGGGGAGGCGGCCACATTGGAAGCCAACAGCAGAGCTTAACCGCCAGCCCTGGCTCTCTGCCTCTACCTCTTCTCATCTGGTTCTGGTGCCATCGAGGCCAGCAGGATGGAGACAGTGGGCAGGATGGGCGGAGTGGGAGACACGGTCACAGGCAGCTTGCCGTCGTTCCTCGGAGCTCAGAGAGCCTTGCAGGGCTGCCTTCCAGCAGGTTCTCACACCATTACCTGATGAAGTGTGTTCAATAGGCGGCAGATGCCTATCTCCGGGCCTCTGGGTTATCTGCCCATTAAATCAGATAGCTAATAAAGAGATTTTAATGGGAGTATGAATCTTTGCGCAGCAACTGTTTACCTCAAGCTTTTGTGCTAGACACCCTGAAATGAATCTCTAAACAAAAGAGCTTTTATCTGTCACATCTGCAGCTTCAGTCAACATTAGACAGCTGGGGCCAATCCCAGGTCCCTACCAAGCACAGAGAAGCCTCCTTGGCCACATACACACACACACACACACACACACACACACACACACACACACACACACACACACCATGCATACACAACACAAGCAGCCCTTTCCTTTCCTGGTGAGGAGAGCCCAGTTGATAATACAGGGGCACCCAGACTTGCCACAAGACAGTCCTACCTCACCTGCCCCCACCACCTAGAGAACCCGTAACCACAGCAAACATCTGTCTCTCTTTCATGGCCATGGTGTCACACGCTTTGGGCAGGGATACCCTAAAACAGAACCAAGAGAGGCAAAGAGTTGGCTGGGATACCCTCCCCAAGTCCTTTTACTGGGCCACAGAGTAATTTACTCTCAGAATCAAAGTCACTGATGATTCTGCTCTGGGAAGAAGAGAGACCGGAGAAACCAAGTCCGTCTGGTAGCACATGACAAATCAAAATCTCGACGCAGGAGAAGTTAGGGATTCTACAGAGTAAGTGAACTAACACCGTAGTGACCCTGTATTTACCATGCGCGACGCACCAGGCCCAGTGGTGAGCACTTGCTTGACATCGTTCATTCTTGCCCAACTGGGGTTGTCACCCCATTTCACAGATGAGAAAATCCAGACCCAAAAAAGGAAAGCGACATGCCTAAGTTTACGGGGCTAATCTGTGAAGGAATCTGGATTCGAATTCATCTGTCTGAATCACTAAGCACCGTCAAGCAATTAAAACACTGCATACACACACCTGTAAGATGTGCTGTTGTGAGAGGACACATTAAAAGAAAGTAGATGCATGTAAAGTATCATGTCATCTGCAAAAAGTGAAAGTTTGACTTCGTCCTTGCCAATCTTGATGCCTTTTATTTTGTTTTGTTGTCTGATTGCTGATGCTAAGACTTCCAACACTATGTTAAATAGCAGTGGCGAGAGTGGACACCCCTGTCGTGTTCCTGATCTCAGGGGGAAGGCTTTCAATTTTTCCCCATTGAGGATGATATTAGCTGTGGGCTTTTCATATATGGCTTTTATGATGTTTA
>PITB01028722.1:0-18769 GCA_004024585.1 Paradoxurus hermaphroditus | reverse complement strand
ACATATGCCAAGAGCCCGAGGCTTGGCATTAAAAAATGCTGCAGAATTTGGGAGATAAGAAAGGGTTAAGAAGTGTCAGGAAGAATTTCTGGAGGAAAGGGAAGGATCTCAGTAAAATTATAGGGCCAAGGTGCTTCAAAAGATAAGACCCTTGTGGGTGCAAACACACAGATGTGCTTGAAAGTTGGTGTGTTTAGGGACAGAATGAATACAAGCGTGGATATTAAGGATGTGGGGAAACGGTGAAAGGAACATAAAGTTGGATCAGGCTGAATTTAATGATACAGTCCACTAAGCAGAGATCAGTATTCAATGATGTAGTCTGAGATATTACAAAGGACTCTCACAGTTTGTCTGGTTAGTTGGCTGAAACATGGACCAAAAGGTGACCTACACTAAATGCGAAAGGCAACAATGCCAGATGTGTCTCGGTACCCTTGAAAGGAAGTATCCATCAGCTTAGGGAGACCGGAATATTAGAGTGAAATTATCATATAAGACCTGCTCACCCACTCTGGGAGGGTCCTGAGAACACACCTTTCCCTAGGGCTCTGATAAATACCTTTGTGACCCAGCATCCTTCTCTGTAGGCCAGAAATTACGGTGGCAGCTGCGGCCACTATACTGGGATCCTTCAGTGCAATGGGGATAACCAGATCCCAGGGCAGCAGGGGCCAATGGTGGCAAAGAATCACCAAAGGTAAGGTGGGTGTGATCGGCCACTGTGTTCCTAGAAGTCAAATAGATGGCAGGTCTACTAAATTCTTCCTTGATTCGTATAAGCGGAAAAGTTCTACGTCAAGTGAAAGAATGCTTAACTTGGTTTCAAGTTAAAACAGAGAGACAGTTCCCAGACTTGAGTCAGTGTACAGACCCAGAACTCCTTGAATGAAGGAGGAAGACCTGCCATAATGCCCCAAATCTATCCTGTTCATCTTTCCTCTGGCCTTCCCCAAAGGGACATAAGTCCTTTTACCAGAGCGATTCTGCATTGGGGAAAAGGAAATCATCAGACCCTTCAGGAGTGACTGGACACTGGCTCTGACCAGACACCGATTCCAGGAAGCCCAAAACATCACTGTGCTCCACCAGTTCCATGAGGTTTATGGAGGTCAGGTGGCCAGTTTTAGCTCAGATCCTCTCACAGTGGGTATCCCCAGTTCCAGAATGCGTAATTGGAATAGACATACTCAGCAGTTCGACAGAGTCCCCGCACTGGTTCCCCGGCCTGTGCAGTGAGGGCTCTGGCGGTAGGAAAAGCCGAGCAGAAGCCACTACAACTGCCTCTGTCTAGGAGAAGAGTCAACCCAAAGCAATACTGCATTGTAAGAGGGACTGCAGAGATTAGCGCCGCCGTCAAGGACTGGAAGGAGGCAGGGTGATGATTCGCACCACACCCCATTCAGCTTGCCCATGGGACCTGGGCATAGGACAGATGGATCTCAGAGAATGACAGTGGTTTATCATAAATTAACCAGATGGTGATTCCGATTGCAGCTGCTGTGCCAGATGTAGTCTCGTTGTTTGAGCAAATGTACACATCCCCTAGTACCTGGTATGCAGCTGTTGATCTAACAGATGTTTTCTCTCCATACGTGTGAGTAAAGACCACCGGAAGCAGCTTTCATCCAGCTGGCAAGATCGGCAATACACCTCATTGTCCCATCTCAGGGGTATGTCACCCCTCCAGCCCTACATCATACTTTAGTCAAGCAGGGACCTATCGCCTTTCCCTTCCACCAGACTTCTTGCTGGTCCATTATGTTGATGACATTATGCTACTAGGCCTCGTGAGTGGGAAATAATAACTCTAGACTTATTGGTGAGACATTTGCATGTCAGAGAGTGGGGGGTGGGAAATCAGACCAAAGTTTAGGGGCCTGCCATCTCTGTGGATTTTCTAGAGGTCCACTGGCACGGGGCATCCTTTCTAAGGTGAAGGATATTTGTATCCGGCCGTTCCTCCAACAACAACAGCAACAACAAAAAGGCACAACACCTGATGGTTCTCTGGGTTTTGGAAGCAACCTACTCATTTCGGTGCACTCCTCAAACCCATTTGCCAAGTGACCTGAAATGCTGCGGGTTTTGAGTGGAGCTCAGACCAAGAGAAGGCTCCACAACAGGTCTAGGCTGACATGCAAGCTTCTTTGCCTCTTGGGCCAAATGATCCAGCAGATTCGATGATGCTTGAAGTGTCAGTGGTGACGAGAAGCTGATGGGAGGATTTGTCAGGCCCCTATCGGTGAAGAACATCACAGACCTTTGAAGGAAAGCCTTGCCATCCACCTAGATAACTATTCTCATTTTGAGAAACAGCTTCTAACCTACCCCTGGGCCTTAATAGAGAATTAGCATTTAACCATGGGCCACCATGTTACCATGCAACCTGAGTTACCCATCATGAGTGTGTTGTGGTCTGACCTATAAGCCGCAAGTCGGGCATGCACAGTGGCACTCCATCATCAAATGGAAGGGGTATCTATGATACCGGGCTCGAGCAGACACTGAAGGCACAAGTGAGTTACATGAGGAAGTGGCCCAAATGCCCATGGTGCCCAGTCCTGCCACATAACCTTCTCTCTCCCACCCTGTACCTGTGGCCTCCTGGGGAGTTCCCTGTGATCAGTGGACTGAGGAAGAGAAAGCTCAGGCCTGGTTTACAGATGGTCCTGCACATTATCCAGGCACTACCCTGAAAAGTAGACAGCTGCAACACTACAGCTCCTTTCTGGAACATCTCTGAAAGACAGTGGTAAAGGAAAATCGTTCCAGTGGGCAGAACTTTGAGCAATGAACCTTGTTGTTCAGTTTGCTTGAAAGGAGAAATGACCAGAGGTATAAGTGTATGCCAATTCGTGGACTGTGGCCAATGGTTTGACTGGATGGCCAAGAGATTTGAAGGGGACATGACTGGAAAGTTGGTGACAAGAAGATCTAAGGAAGAGGTATGTGGACAGACCTCTCTGAGTGGGCAAAACAACTTGAAGGTATTTGTGTCCCATGTGAACATTCACCAAAGGATGATCTCAGGAGAGGAGGATTTCAGTCATCAAGCAGATAGGATGACCCATTCTGTGGATGCCAGTCAGTCTCATTCCCAGACACTCTTCACATTGCCCGGTGGGCTCATGAATAAAGTGCCCATGGTAGCAGGGACGGAAGCTATGCATGGGATCAGCAACACAGACCTCCACTCATCAAGGCCAAGCTCACTATGGCCACCGCTACTCAGGGGCCCAATCTGCCAGAGACAAACGATATGGCACCATTCCCCAGGGTGATCAGCCAGTTTGCGATGTGGTGGCAAGCTGATTACACTGAACCTTTTCCATCATGGAAGGGGCAGCATTTCATTCTTAACAGAACAGACACTTACACTGAATGAAGATTTCCCTTTCCTGCTTCTGCCAAAACTACTATCAGAATACCTTATCCACACAGCATTACTTCCCATCAAGGAGCTCACTTCACAGCAAATGGAGCATAGTAATGGACCCACGCTCACAGAATTCACTAGTCTTATCATTTTTCTTATCATCCTGAAGTCACTGGCTTGATAGATAATGGAATAGCCTTTTGAAGCCAGTTACAGTGCCAGGTCAGTGGCAATACCTTGCAGGGCTGGGGCAAGGTTCTATGTGAGGCTCTCTGTATATACGCTGATTCAAGGTCCAACTTATGGTACTGCTTCTCCCATAGCCAGGATTCGTGGGTCCAGGAATGAGATGGATATGGGAATGGAACTTCTCATTTTAGCTCTAGCAATCCACTAGAAAACGTTTTGCTCCCTGTTCCTACAACATTAAGCTCTGCTGGCCTAGAGGCATTCCAAATGAAGGAATACTTCCACAAGAGACACAACAATTCCATTTAACTGGAAGTTAAGACTGCCACCTGGAAAATTTGGGCTCCTCATGTCTCTGAATCAAGAGGTAAAGAAGGGAGTTACAGCGCTGGCTGGGCTGACTGATCCCGATTACCAAGGGGACACTGGACTGTTAGTCCACAGCGGAGGTAAGATAGACTATGTCTGGAACACAGGAGATCCCTTAGGGCATCTTTTAGTATTACCACACCCTGTGATTAAGGTCAATGAAAAACTGTAACAACCCAATTCAGGCAAGGCTACCAATGGCCCAGACTCTCCAAGAATGAAAGTTTAGGTTACCCCACTAGGCAAAGAATCATGATCAGCTGAAATGTTTTCTAAAGGCAAAGAGACAGGGTAGTTTAAGAAGGTAGTTACAAATACCAGCTATGACCAGTTGCAGAACCAAGAGCTGTAATTGTCAGAATTTCATCCTTATTTTGTAATGACTAATTTTTTTGTTTGTTGGGAAATAATCTACATAAACATAATTCATACACAAATTTCTTTTTTTAATGTTTAATTATTGGGGGGGAGGGGCAGAGAGAGGGAGACACAGGCTCCAAAGCAGGCTCCATGCTGACAGCAGCGAGCTCAATGTGGGGCTCAAACTCAGGAACTGTGAGACCATGACCTGAGTCAAAGTCAGATGCTTAACCAACTGAGCCACCCAGGTGCCCCACATACCCCAATTTCTTAAGTTCTGCCAAAGCTTTGGCCTTCATAACATTTGTTGTTGTTGTTGTTGTTGTTTATTTATTTTCAGAGACAGCAAGCATGAGGAGAATGGCAGAGAGAGAGAGAATCCCAAGTAGGCTCTGCACTGTCAGTGCAGAGCACAAAGTGGGGGTCGATCTCACAACCATGAGATCACGACCTGAGCCGAAATCAAGAGTCGAACACTTAACTCACTGAGCCACCAAAGGGCCCCTGGCCTTCATAACATTTCTTAATTTTAGTTTTCTTGGTGAATACAATCAACATTGTATCACCTAGAATTGTCAAACAGTCTGTCAAAACCTAAAAAGAACTCTAAAAGAATTAAGGTATTTAAGCCTTTTTATTTAACATGTAATAAATATTTCTCATAAAGCAAAGTTTAAATTTTTAGTTTTTTGATACCTAATGTATTTCCATAAGCCTTTCAGTCTATGGTTTAAGAGGTACAGTTTTCCCTCAGGAAGGCCAGATGTGTGTGTGTGTGTGTGTGTGTGTGTGTGTGTGTGTGTGTGTATCTGTATCTATATCTATATGGATACAGACATATATATAATTTTTCTTTAGATGCAACCAATTAAGGATTTTAAGAGGGTGTAGTAATGACCATGTTTAACATGGATTATGTAGCAACATGGATGGAACTGGAGGGTATTATGTTAAGTGAAATAAGTCAGTCAGAAAAAAAAAGATACCATATGTTTCCACGAATAGGTGGACTTTGTGAGACTAAGCAAAAACCAGGGGGAGGGGAAGAGGGGAAAGGAAAAAAAGACACAGTGAGGGAGGGAGATAAAGCATAAGAGACTCTCAAAGACTAAGAACAAACTGAGGATGAGAGGGGCGAGGGAGGGGGGAGAGGGGGTGATGGGCATTAAAGAGGGCATGTGTTGGGATGAACACTGGGTGTTATATGTAAACCAATTTGAAAATAAACTATTATAAAAATACATGAATTAATTAAGGAAAGAAAACAAAGATATTTGACATATTATTTTATACTTTATGTTTTTTCCCCTCCCTTATGCCCTCATCCTATAACCTAAGATGCATTAATAATAATCAAATTTGCAGCACAGCATCTAAGTTATAGGACATGAAGAAGAGTGACCATCACCCCAGGACTATGCATCTTCTTTCAGGGAAAGGATAGTGTATTTTTTGTTGTTCTCAGGACAGTTATATCAGGTTAAGTGGAAGTGCTATATCAGTGTCTTTATTTGGAAATTAATAATGGCTTAAGGAGATGTGTATGGGTGTTAAGTTGTTAAGGCATGGATTGTGATGTATCTCCTATGTGTTAACCATCTAATCAAACACTAATCTAGGTGTTTCTGTGAAGGTATTTTTGTAGATGTGGTTAACATCTATAGTTAGCTGACTTTAAGAGGATTAACATCGATAATGTGTGTCTCATCCAATCAGTTGAAGTCCTTAAGAGTAAAATCTACGAAGAAAAAATTCTGCCTCAAGATTAAAGCCTCAAATTCTGCCTGAGTTTCCAGCCTGCCAACCTGCCCTACAGATTTCAGACTTGTCAGCTCTGACAATTGCATGAGCCAACTCCTTAAACTTTTTTTCTATCTATCTATCTATCTATCTATCTACCTATCTATCATCTATTGATCAATCAATCAATCGATCATCTATCTATTCCTGACCCCCTCCTGCTTGCCAACTCCTTCTTTTGGGTCTCCTTCACTGGCTCCCCACCCCTTATGTTAATCTTCCCCAGAATTGTGTCCTTGGCTTTCTTCTCTTCTTAGGCATACCTCACACTTGACTTATCTCATCCACTTCCAAGGGTTTGTCTATCCTGATCCAGCTTCAATCAGTATGTCTGACTACAGACTTTTTCTCCAACTCCAGATTCATATTCCCAGCCTAGAAACTCCACTGGTCTCTCAAACTTAATACCTCCAAAAGGATTCTCACTGTCTTCTCCTACATATTCCTGTGTTAACCATTTTTCTCAGACAGGTTTACTCACCCCCTTTCTTCTTTCCCTCAGGGTGGAACACTGAGAGACAATGCCACATACTCCTTCACTTCATCCTTTGGCATTCGGTCACTGAAGCCTGTCTATTCTACTTCAGAACTATCTTTTGTGTCTATGCCCTCCTCTCTATATCCACTACTCCTGAATTATACCGGGCCTCACTGTATTTTCAGCTGCTACCAGAACATCACTACATAGCTGTCTAAGAAGCCATTCAAACCAAGTTCAAAGCCATTACCATCAATTCCCCCTCAATCCTGTATTTCCAATCGTGTGCCCCATCTCACCTGTTGGTGCTGCTATCCGTCTAATCAACTCTGCAGCACAGTTTGGAAGACATCCTACCATATGGTTAGGGGTACAGGCAATGCCCTCAGATAACTGCATGCACGTCTAAGCTCCACTACTTCTCAGCTGTGAACCTTGGGAAGTCATTTAACCTTCCCTTGTTAAGCTTCAATTTGTTCATCTTCATAAATGTATTAATAATAGATACTACATAAGTTGTTGTGAGAGGGTCTGACATATAGTCTGGGGTGGGGCATACACACTGAGATTTTTTTGTATTTTATTTTATTTTATTTTAAGTTTATTTATTTTGAGAGAGAGAGCGCAGGAGAGGCAGAGAGAGGGAGAGAGAGAGATAATCCCACACAGGCTCCATGCTGTCAACACGGATCCAATGCAGAGCTTGAACTCACGAACTCTGAGATCATGAGCCGAAACCAACAATTGGACACTTAACTGAGTTACCCAGGCACCCCCCAACACTGGGTTTTTTAAAGGTTCCCTAGGTGATTCAAAAGTGTAGTCAGGGTTAAGGCCACTGATTTACTGGTAGTGTGGATGAGTTTGTGGTAGATGCAGAAAGACAATTTAGGAAAGAGGCAACAGTCCAGGTAAGAGATTATAACCATTTGTAATGAGGATAGAGAAGAGGGGCCCATGTTCAAGAGATACTTTAAGAAGCAAAATTATATAAAACTTGGCAACTGAATGTTGCTGTTCTATTGTGAGCCTGATTATTCTAGGGATTATGTTTTTGCAAAATTCTCTTCCCTGGACAGTTACCAGTTGCACGTAGCCAAAAGCATGCCATTTGGGAAGCGGCAGTGAAGCAGTAGCCATTTTGTTTGAAAGGTCATTGTTGGTCAGAGGCAATGGTGATAGATGCAGAAGTGCTGGTGGGTTCCCACTTGTCCTTTCTCTTCCCGGTTCAATGCCCAGGTATCTTTCCCAACTACTAATTCTGCTAACCAATAGCAACCCCAGGCTCACCACCAGATGCTTCTCTAAACTCTCGCAGAGGAAGTACATACAGATACATCAACCTTCCTCTATCATGCCACCCCAACAGCTGGACATGCACGCTTCCAGGTTCCCTGCAAGTTCCAACTCATTAACCCCTGCCAGGGCTACTTAAAGACTTTTCTCAGGCTCCCCAGTTCCCCTTTTTAGACTTCTGCTTCACCAGCAACAACAGTTGTGTAAGGCCTAATTTCTATAGTATATTCCCTATTGCACAAGACTCACAGAGGTTCTGCTTCCCCAACTGAACCCTCACTTGTAATCCAAATCTGATTCCAAATCTCTGGCATGGACATTGCAGAAGTCTCCGTTTACTCACGATAGGTTTTTCATTTCAACACACTATTGTATTAACTAAGGTTTTTAATCACAACTAACCAAAACCAATATACTCTAACTTTAGTAATAAGAGTTGCCGGGGCACCTGGGTGGCTCAGTCAGTTAAGCGGCCGACTGCAGCTCAGGTCATGATCTCATGGATCATGAGTTCGAGCCCCGCGTCGGGCTCTGTGCTGACAGCTCAGAGCCTGGAGCCTGCTTCAGATTCTGTATCTCCCTCTCTCTCTGCCCTTCCCCTCCCTGTTCATGCTCTGTCTCTATGTCTCTCAAAAATAAATAAACGTTTAAAAAAAAAAAAGAGGGTACAGGGGCATTTCACAGAGTCCAAAGGCATAACAAAGGTGGTCCACTGAAAAGCTGAGAGCCAATTTCTGGGAAGCCAGCAGGACCTAGGCACTTTCACACCTCCATGCTTCTCTCTGCACATCTGTTTCCCATTGCTCCCAAGTTCACACATTTCTGAGTCGGCCTCAGGCAAAGCCTGACCCTCCTGGAACCAGTTCTAAATCTCTACGAATGAGATTCTGATTGGTCCAGAGCAGGTCAGGAGCCCACCTTTCACACCATCAAGTATAACCAAGGAAGTGGGGCCATATCGGTGTATATACAAGAGGTTCCCCATCCTTACTGCTAAGGCAATCATTCTGCTATGTTAAAATTGTGCATATCTACAGATAACACTGGCCTAGCCAATGGACATTAAATACTATAGGTGTAGCAAGAAGCCAGGAACTCAGGTGGGGGGAAACGTGTAACTCTTTTGCCAGGGCAGTGAATTTCAAAAATTGTGTTTAAAGATATAGAAATCTCTCAAGAGTTTATTAGTAATAGCTAATGTTTGTTGGGCACTTGTTGCCAGACACCGTTGTAGACAATTTAAACCTGTTCAACTTATTTCACCTCTGCAACAACCCAGTTATTTACACCCATTTTGAGACCAGAGAACTGAGGCACAAAGATATGAAAACTTACCCAAGATCATAACCATAGTAAGTGCCAGAGAGGGGATTTGAATCTGCAGTCCAGCTGGAGAGTTCACATTCCTAACCACAATGCTATACTGTCTCTCACTAGACAATAATGGCATTCTCTAATGCCTGAGCACAAATTATCACTCTCCCTTCATATAACAAGACTTCTATTTAGATAATCATTTATTCATTCCACTGTATTTTCATGCATAATTTACCCCCCTACACGCACGCGCGCATACACACACACACACACACACACACACACACACACACACACACACACTTTCCCTTAGGTTCATTCCCAGCAGTGAATGAGAGGAGAGAAGGTAAGACATAACAGTCATGCCTTCTACATAAGTAACACAACTTTTTAATCTCCCCCTCTAAACTGTAAATTCTGTGAGGGCAAATGTCATGTCTAGTTCATCCTTGGATCCTCTGGGCAGAGACTTACTAGAATGAATGTTCTAAATTGGGATGCTGCTACTTGACAGGCTAGTTGATTTATTTCCCAGGTCTCCTACAAACTCTCCGAGTACCACAATGATAGATGTGCATGAGAATTCCCATCAAGTTACATAGCTAAATAGGAGCGATTCTCATTGAGAACAATAACAATGCTTAAACAATTCTGGGAAATTTAATTGTCTAAAGGAGATCTTTTCTTTAAAAAAAAAAAATAAACTTGAATGAACTGGAGAAAAGAAATCTGTCTTAAACTCAGGAAATAACATTATGACAACATGAAGACTCTCATTTGTTAATGCCTGGAAATAGGAAGTTGGTTCAGTTTCAAATACCAGCAGATAATGGCCATGCCAAAGGATGTTATCATAGTTTTAGGCTAAATATATACTATAAAGAATCTTTTTTTTTTTTTTTGCAGTGCATCTTCTGCAGTTGTCTAACAGCTATAATAATGAGATAATACATGGGAAATTGTGTGCTCTCTTTCTAGACATGTGATCCTGAGACATCCCTAATTGGTGGCGTATCTTTATCTCCCAGTGATTAGTCTCTGCCAGAGATCGGGCATTCACGATGGGCCTGTATGACTAAACGGCTAAAGCCATAAAGAAAGGGTGCCTTCATTTTGTTCCATATTAAGATCTACCACTCAATGTTTTTTACCTGCTCTTGCCTTGGTTTACCACATGCAATGCAGGAGTGGCTGATCCCACTAACAATAATCCCTCCAGATATTTATTCATAATTATAATTCATTGTGGGAGAGCCAAAGAGTGCTCCCCCCCCACTTGCTGCTCTCTGCTTTGAATAAATAGACTTTGTTCTCTATTAGAAATCCAGTATTGGGGCGCCTGGATGGCTCAGTCGGTTAAGCGGCCGACTTCGGCTCAGGTCATGATCTCACGGTCCGTGGGTTCGAGCCCCGCGTCGGGCTCTGTGCTGACAGCTCAGAGCCTGGAGCTTGCTTTGGATTCTGTGTCTCCCTCTCTCTCTGCCCCTCCTCCACTCATGCTCTGTCTCTCTCGGTCTCAAAAATAAATAAACTTTAAAAAAAAAAAAAGAAAGAAAGAAATCCAGTATCTACACTTATTCCAACTTCCCCCAAGACACACGTGTCTTCCTCGCACTGACTTTCATTCGTTCTTCAGTTTAACCCCTGGGCCATATCCCTACCACCTTCTCCTCCCTCTTTTCAGCTGACGGATGACACGTGGTTGCTCTCACAGCGCTCATTCACAGGGGACAGCATGAACCACCACGATATTACACGGCAACCTTACTGTCATCCAAAAGCTCAGTGACCTCAAGGTTTCTGTTCTGATTTTCAATCTTCCGTCTCTGTGATGATGAGAACTTTGGCCGACCCTCTTCATTGCTTCTCCTCCAGTTCGCTCACAGTTGATTTGTGATCTGCATACATTTCTGGTTACCTTCTGCTAATGGGAGAAAGGCAACCCCCTCAACTGATGGTGTCTCCAACAGCCATGAGCTTATGAAACCCCCAGTTTGACAAAGTCACATTCGTACAGAATACAGCTTGGCAAGTTTTAGGAAGCCATGCAAGTGGGTCCAACATGGACTACTTATGTGGCTTATGTGGACAACTGTCCACAAAGTCATGATACAGTCTTATTAGAAAAGTGGCTAAAGTTAAGCCCACAAAACATTTTCCCAGTTAGCTCCTTCTTTCCATGTGTTTCATGGTGAGTAAAGCAAACGTGTTCTTTCATCTTTTCTGGCAAACACCCTTACTGGTCAGGTCTCTATAAAGATGTTTCTGGGGAAGAAAATTCACATCATTTAGCCAATGTGAAATTTGAGTCCAAAAACCAGTTGAGGATTCTTTTTCCAATTAGGTGCACGTGTTTGGAGAGTAAACTGTTTTATTCCCTAGTTTTCTTCTTTGAAAACAAGAGGAAAACAAGAGAAGTGGCTTTTAAACTATCATATTTCATAGGTGGTTGATAAAAAAATTTTTTTAATAAGAGAGTCAGATATAGAATATTACCAATATTTTATTTTGTCAAGGAAGTTTATTTCAAAATGTTGCTACCAACTTCCATTACCACTATTTCATAAAGAAAAGCCTTTGTAAATTCAAATAATAAAGACATGATATCAGAATAAAAGACATTCTCTAAAATAGAATAAATTTTTGCTGCTTGAAAAGTGCATTAGTTTATCCTAGGGTAGGTTTTTGTTTGTTTGGTTGGTTGGTTGGTTTTTTCCTCTCTCTCATTTTGCCTTAATCCAGTGAAACTTCCATGGTTGGTAAGACCAGTCTCCAAGCCACCTAACAAGACAGCCTCTGAGTCCAGGACCGAAAGCCTCTCTCTGATGTGTGATGCAGTTTCACAACAATAAAGCCATGAATATAATCAGGCTTTATGTTATGAAACTGTTTGCCTGTTGATAAGGTTTAACTTTGGAATTGGGCTTTCCGAGGACAAAACTGGCACACGGTTGGGAATTAGAGCTAAACTACCAGTAGTCTTAGCGCCTTCACCAAATATTTCTGAGTTGCTATCTTCCAGACCACCAGTGGGAATACCCTTCCCAACTCCTTTGAAGCTGGCTATGGCCCCATCACTTGCTCTGGTCGGTGGGGTATGAGCACAGGTGGTATGAGTCGCATCTGGGTGGAAGCTGTAGCAGCCAAACCTTGACTCCTGGCTCTTTTCTGTGATACCATCCTGAGACAGTGAAAGTGTGTCTTGAGATGGAGCTTCTGTCAGCCTTGATCCCTAAGTGATTCTGTTACTAGAGATCCCCCCAACCCCGGAATTCTATGTAAACCCTCACCGAACACGTATCAGGAACAAGAAAAAAACCTTACACTGAATTAAGCTATTGAGATTTGGATGTCGCGGGACAGCTTAGCTCATTCTGACTCATACACCAAAGCACTCCCAATTCTGAAAGCCTTATTACCTGGATGGCACAGGTAATATGAGACACATGTGCTTTGGAACTGGGAGCTACCTTCAAACTCTCACCAACGATACTCATGTTCTTCAATTGTGTGGATTTCCCCCAAGTTCTAACTAAACTTATTCTAGTATTTAGCAAGGCATTCCTCCAGGAATGAAAGGTTAAGTCTTGGCAATAGTTAAGAGCACACAAGGACGGTCCCATGACAGCACTGGGAGGAGGAGGGTTCACAGAGTAGAGCCTGTGGAGTTGCTCTGGGTTGGAATGAAATGGTAGAAGAATCTGGTATTTCAGTGTTTTTATAGGACTTTGAGCAAATCTCCCAAAAAGTAAAGGGAAGACCCTTCTTCCTTTAATCCCTCCCACATCCTTAATCATGAATGTGATGGCTGGAGCCTAGGAATAGCAAAGCAGAGACATGAAATTAGTCTGGCTCCCTGACAACTTTGTGGGGTTGGCATATCACCCCTGGGTTGCCTTCCTTCAGATTTCCTTTATGTGATGTTTATGCTGCTATTAGTGGGATTTTTTTTCTTATATGAAGCTAAATCTATTATATACCATATTTTTAAAAATTATTTGAGGGATGCCTGGGCGGCTCAGTCAGTTGAGCATCCGACTTCGGCTTGGGTCATAATCTCACAGTTCATGGGTTCGAGCCCCATGTTGGGCTTTGCACTCATGGAGATAAGCCTGCTTCAGATTTTCTGTCTTGCTCTCTCTCTCTGCCCCTCTCCTGCTTGCACTCATTCTCTCAAAATTAAACACTTAAAAAAAATTTAATAAAATAAAAGTTATTTGAAAAATGTGTATCTCATTTTTTAAATTTGTTTTTAGGATTTTTGTTATTTAAAAATAAGTAACTTATTTATATAAGTTATGTATATAACTTATTTTAAAAGAGATATATATCTGGGGGCAATTGCCCCCAGAAGGAAACGGGACTAATCGATGGAACACAGGAGAACTTCAGGGCAGTGAAAGTACTCTGTGTGACACAGTAATGATGGATACAGGTCATTATGCATTTGGCAAATCTCACAGAACATACAGCACAAAGAGTGAACCCTAATAAGGACTATGAAGTCTATGGACTTCAGCTTATAATAGTGTATCAATATTGGCTCACCAATTACAACAGATGTATCACACCAGTACAAGATGATGATAATAAGGAAACTGCTCAGTGCAGGGGGTGAGGGGGTATATGGAAATTCTATACCAACTATTCACTTTTTCCGCAAACCTAAAACTCTAAAAGGTGAAGTTCATTAAATTAAAAAATGTTAACAGGCTGCTTGAAAAGACAAGCAAAAGAAGGCTTAGGTAAGCATATGTGCAGTGACAAGGTCCAGGCACCGAATGTAACATTTCTTTCACTTGTGGTTCTTTGTAATTCTTTGCATTTTAAATTCTAGGACTATGAGCTTTATTGCAGCCAGGACCAACTAAGAATAAGCCTACAAAATTGGCTCAAGAGCTGTCAAAAACATTGTACATATCTGGGGCGCTTGGGTGGCTCAGTTGGTTGGGTGTCCGACTTCAGTTCAGGTCATGATCTCACAGTTTGTGGTTTCGAGCCCCGTGTCAGACTCTGTGCTGACAGCTTGGAGCCTGGAGCCTGCTTCGGATTCTGTGTCTCCCTCTCCCTGCCCCTCCCCTGCTCATGCTCTGTCTCTATCTCAAAAATAAACATTAAAAAAAATTTTTTAGTTAAAAATATCTGTACATATCGAAATAAGGTTAAATCAGTAGGTAATTTTTAATCCCAACTTGGAGGAAATGGAGTGGAGAAATGAGGGCAGTAAGAGACAAGGCAAGAAGGCAAAAAGCCCCCCAGTTTGAGAAAAGCCCTCAACAATAGCGGCCCTTTGGTGGCAGTGGCAAACGGAGTGAGCAGAGACTATCTGCATCCCACTGGCGCCTGTGATAGTGAGAGAAACATGAGAGGTGTAGACTGTCCCATGAGGCCACACGGCGACCAGAACCATCCTGTATCCCACATGTCCAGGAACCTGAGGTTCACGCTCTGGGTCCGGTGCGTGCTGTTAGCTGAGAAACTGAGCTGCATCCCTGAGCATAAGCCAGACGCTTTGACAGATGGCAAGAACCCGCTCCTCCCGGGCACCCAGTCATCTGAGCAGCATGGCAGAAGGAGCCGGGCTCCCTGTGCCCAGCTGGTAATCTTCTTATGTCCCGGGGCTTAAGGAGTGATAGCCCTTTGCAACTGTTCTTTCCAAGCAAAGCTTAAAGCGGGGCAGTCTGGTTTAGACCTGTTTATAGCAAGAAAGAGACACAGACAGACTGGCAAGCAAGAGACTGCGGAGTGATCTGAAACGATAATCAACAACACTTGACACTGTCTATATCCCCGGGTCTTCAAAGCATTTTCTCTATTCTTACAATTATTATTATTACTATTATTTCTCAATTATTACAACAACCATATGAGAAAGCCGGAAGGAATCATTCCAATTTTATTTTTTAAAAACAAAAAAAGAAAAAGACGCCACCAAGCAGAGAGCTGCCCACCCCTGTGGTTAGTACACGGCAGTACATCCATGAGTCCTGGGTTGCCCAAAGCACTTTCTGCAGCCAGGTTAATATCCAGGTTCTGCCTGCAGGGGTCTTGGCTCTTTGGGGAACATACAGGGACAACTACACAAAGATGAGTTTGAAGTGCAGGGGAGGCAGAAAAGCACTGTGGGCTCAGACGGCTGGGAAGTCTTCCAAAAAGAGGAGAGAGGGGAAGGAGGGTTTCCCAGGCACAGGGAAGAGTTAGAGCAAAGATGGGCAGCTTGCTTCCCAAAGAGAACCACCGACCTGGAGCTGAGAGCTCATGTGGGTGAGGGTTTAGAGGCAGCAACTTTAGAAATGGAGGTTAAGGCCATGTGATGAGGGCCTTGAATGCCAGGCCAGGAACTTTTTTTTTTTTTCCTGTCAACAAGAAGGCATTGAAGACTTTAGAGCAGAGAGTGATCTGCACAAAGCAGATTTTTGGGGACAGATGGACCTGAGGTTCAAGACAGGTAGCAGAGAGTGGAGCACAGGTAGGAGGTGGGAGGGCCAAAGTCACAGAGATGGTGGGGATGGAAGACACTGAAGGGAAAGGACACAAGTGCCCAGATGGATGAAGAAATAATGGTATCACGACGTTAAGTTGCAGATGGAGATGGACATGGCTGGAAAGCCCTAGCAAGTGACAAGAGATGCAGGGCAGATGCTCAGGAGAAAGGTTAAGAGAGAGTTATCTGCGTAGATATGATAACTGAGTTCTTAGAAGAGAAGAGAAGGAAAGAATGAGAACAAAACACTGAAATGGGTTCTACCACGGTGAAGGAGTGGGACTGGGAATCAGAGCAAGAAAACAGGTGTAAGCAATGGGAAGAGGAATAGAACGCAGTGAAGACATCACTTCCAGGAAGCCTTCCCAATCAGGCCCCTGGCTCCAAAGGTGCCAGGTCCTCTCTTAACATGGGCTTGCCCGCACACACCCAGGAGTGGGCCCCCAGGCACTCAGCCAGAACCGGAAGACCCTCTGATCAAACTGAGATGCTGACCAAACCTGTGACAGTCCAGAACAAGGTCGCGAAAACCAGAAAAAGAGGATTTCAGAAAGGAGGGCACGAACAATGAGGAAACCCATAGAGACATTAAGGGCCTAAAGACAGAAGAGAAGAAGGGCTCAAGGGGGCGGTTTCATGGAGACCTTCAGGGGCAGGGCCAAAATGTGAAGGGGCTCAGGAAGGTGTGGATGGCACAGAAACAAAATCCCAGCACACAGCCTCCTCTTTCAAGAAGCTGTGCAGAGGAGGAAGGGAAAGGTTAGGAGGGAAATCATCAGTGGGATGTGGGGGAAAGAGAAGGTTCTTTCAGAATAAGGTGAACATGCTCTTCACCACGCAGAGAGGAGAGAAAACAAAGCAATTGAAGAGAGGAACACGGAAGATGCCTGGAAAGACTGGGGTGACACACAGGGAGTCGGGAGGTGGGGAGAGATCAGCAGGCCTTGAAGCCCAGCAAAGCTGTGCAGGCAGGCAGATGCACACCCTCTACCAGGCTCCTCCCTCACAGGGCGGGGGTGAGGTAGGTGACAGTAACCACTGGGCTATCCTTTCTCAGGAATACGTCAGGGGTAGTCCAGTTAACTGCAGTAGTCCGGACAGGCACATTCAGAGGATATTCCTCTTATAATAAGAGCAAGAGGTACTGAGGAGCGTATAAAAAGAGCAAGAAAAGCTGAGAGAAGTAAAGAACTTACTGATAGTTTATTGCCATTATGCTAAGGGCTTTACTTTGGCCATTTTATTCAGTCCTTAAAATACTGCTGTTGGTTTTGCAAATTGGGAAACTGAGGGTATAAGTACATACCATGCCCATGCACAGGATATGGGCAATAAAGCTGGATACCATGGGACTCCAGAACCATGATCCTACCTGCTGTACTTGGGATGGTTTACTGCCTCCCAGGTGAGCTGCAGTGAGCGGAGAGACTGGAACCAGACAAATCAGTCCAGAAGCAGTCCTGAAAGTAGTGTGTTTAGTACATTCAGTGTTTCCATTCAAAAGGAGAAGAAGGATGGATTTCAGGGAAAAGACTATGAGAGGGTATCTCATTAAAGGAGAGTTATGTGTGCAATGGTGTTGAGGCTGGAAAAGACTCAATATAAGCATGCAAGGCCTTACTGGCTGTACGACATCTTGATCCAATACAGAAAACCCCTAGATTTTGTTATAGGTCCCTCGCACATTAATAAAATCTGACACTGATGGGCTGTCTGAGTGGCTCAGTCAGTCAACCATCCGACCTCGGCTCAGGTCATGATCTCATGGTTCGTGGGTTCAAGCCCTGTGTCAGGCTCTGTGCTGACAGCTCGGAGCCTGAAGCCTGCTTCACATTCTGTGTGTCTCTCTCTCTGTGTCCCTTCCCCCCTCACACTGTCTCTCTCTCTCAAATATAAATAAGCACTAAAAAAAGAAAAGAAAAAAAAATCTGACAATCAAAGTCCAAACTTAAAAAGTAGAGATAATCACTTTCCCAGTGAGCACCTACCTGTGTCTGGCATTGCACCAGAAACTGTCAAAACATGACCTCAAAACCACACAATTTCGCAGGGCAGAAATTATTAGCCATGCTCCCAAACGAGGCATCACAGGTGAAATGTATCCCCACCAACAATTGTATGTTGAAGTTCTCAGAATGTGACTGTAATTGGAACAGGACCTTTAAGGAGGTAATTAAGGTAAAATGAGCTCATTAGGATGGGCCCTAATCTAATATGACTGGTGTCCTTGTAAGGAGAGAGGATCAGGACAGGGACACACAAAGAAGGAAGACGGCCATCTACAAGACAAAGAGAGATGCCCTCAGAAGAAACTAAACCTGTCTTCACCCTGATCTTGCACGTCCAGACTCCATAACCATGAGGACATAAACCTCTGGGTGGAAATATGCCACTTAGTGGTACTTGTTATGGCAGCCCTGACAGACCTCCACCAGGGAATCAGGGCTGGGGAGCCTAGCTCTTGTCAATGATCACAACAATCTAGCTAGAGCAGAGACGAGAGCTCGGCCAGTGAGACACCAGAACCTATACAACAGAAAGAGCCTTGTATAGTAAGATTTGCTCCAGGCTTTTTAAGTGTCAGCTACACTACCTAATTAGAATACAATTCATTTTACAAAAGCAACTTGCCTTTCTGGCAACCGGTATTTGAAGCAAAGAAAATTCTACTGATTTTGTGTTCCCTTTGTAGATGGTAATGTTTCCTTAATGAGTTGGGCAATTCTGAGCCCACATCCATATTTGTATATAGATAAACTACTGAAAATGGCTGGAAAATGTAAACTAATTTGATTTACTGATATGGGGGAAGTGAATTGAATTTTTAAGTAATGTCTACTTTCCATGTTATACAGATTACCTGAAAAATAATCATTTTAAATGTTTTCCTTCTTAACCTTTTTTCACATTCATATTTAACACTCCTTTTGCCCTAATTGCCAGAAATTATTCCCCCTCAAAATGTCCCCTATTTATATATTTTTAAACTTTTTTTATTAGAGCAGTTTTATTTTTTTGCGAGTTTTTATTTAAATTCCAGTTAGTTAACATACAGTGTAATATTAGTTTCAGGTGTAGAAATTAGTGATTCATGAAT